>JAAAQI020143646.1:0-11684 GCA_011800005.2 Stichodactyla mertensii
TAACAGGTATAAAACAGCATGCACGTGACGTAATTCCTTCATTTTATTGGTCCAAAGGGTCATTAATTATTCATGAATTTTTGAATTATACTTAAAAAACGATGTGCTGGAATGAGCTTCCTACAACCTGTTGCTTCTCACCGGTGTTTACCTAAATCATTGACGTAAGAATCTTTACGTCACTAGTATATTTGAATGGTAATGCTGTCCCAGGATGTATTGAAAGCGACCACGCGTTTGCATTGAATTTGTTGCCATAGCAGCACGTTGTTTTGTGGTGTGGTGGTGGGGAGGTTACTCTTGAAAATCAATTACGAATCAAGTACATCAGTCCAGAAAAGCCGAAATTTTATGTATCGAAAGCTTTAGGGATTGGTGGAAATAATAAATATATGTGAAAAAAGGGGAAAAAAATCCTTGCAAGTGTATTTTAATGCACCGATAAACATCACTTTTTTTCTTTTTTGGTATCTAGTAATGGATACCAGCTGTGATATAGAGTTGTAACTTCACATTTGCACTAAGAAGCGTCTAAGTCTTGCTCATTCTACCAGAACATTATAATTGTACATTGTCGTATTCCAATACCGATTTAAAGAAGTTTATAAGACGTATGTTATTCACTTTTCTTTTCATATGACGCTAATGGCATATTTTAAAACCTTTTGATAGTCCTAGGCATTGTTGGAAGTTCAAAATCTGTACGCCAAACCTTTGAAACATTGGCCACGTCCTTCGGCTTGGATCTGTTCAATCACTGACAAAAAGGTCAATGGGGTTAAAGGAAATTGGCTACGTGTATATCATGACGTCAATAGCGTAACAACTTCTTCTGATAGACTCAACTAAAAATAGTTTGGGATTGGGGCTGGTCCTTCATTATAAATAAGGCAGCTTTTGCAAGCTTTTTTCAGTTGGCCAAGTGAAGCAAAGAGTTGAAGACAAACAACTAGAACAAGAAGGAAGATACTCAGATACTCCCTCGAGAACAACTGACAACTTTGAAGGTATGCTACTAGAGGCTAACTTTTGAGACCAAAAACCTTCGGTAAAAAGTTAAGAATTACTCTTTCATACCATTCCATGCTAAATAAGAAACCTTTTTTTTTCAAACCTTGTGCATGAAGCTTAATAATATATCATTTTTGTTCAATTTTGTTGAGTTTTTCTTTCTCTTTTTAGGTTGATTTTATTGTAGATTTATCACAAGAATGAAGTCAGGCACTGCCAGCAGATTTGCAGTCTTTTTTATCCTATTGGTTCTTGGCCAAGAATTCTGCGTTGCTCGTTACATAGCACCAGAAAGTAACTCTCTACAAAATGTCCGCCGTCGTAACGTCCAGAAAAGGGGTAAAAAGCACTAACAAAATCGAAAAAATACATTTTTTGAAAAATTCAAATGCTCGCCTTCAAAATTTTACAAATTTTTTTCTTGTGGTTTTTAGAAGCAAATGAAGATGAAAGAGCAGAGAGAGGACTTGTCGTAAGAAGCCGACAAAAACGTAAGTACGATATTTACAAATTAAAGAAAGAGAATTATCACACAAAAATTATTTATAATAAATTACTTGTGTCATCGGAAGTTCTTAGGTGTATTTAAGCTTTTTTTTTAGTTTGACAACTCGTTCACCAAATCTCAGTACATAAATTTTCATCGGGCCTTCAAAGATAACCGAACTACGGGCGGAGAAGTCTTTTCTCGCCATTTTGATTTATCAAAACTAGTTGTGCGACTCTCAGAGTCTCAACATAGGATAAATAGAAGTCTAGGTTCTTTGCTCTCAACTACTGGTGCCGAAACCCGTAATTTGAAATGGAATTTTTCACATCTGTAAGCAAAAATGAGGTGTTATGTCAATTTTTATAATGTTTCTCGTTTACTGTTTCAACAGGAAGCGTTGGTCTCGTAGTGCTTGCAGTTACACTATCAGTATCATTGGCAAGTCTGGGTTTCGAGATCTACAACAAGATTGAAGGATGTTGTGGACTGTATCCTCAGGCCTGCAAAGACCGAGACGAAGCACTGAGCATCAAGGGTCGATTAGAGGACGAAAGTAAAGTAGTGGATGCGATTGCATTGAAGGGTAAGTGTGGCTATTTTCCAGGGCTACTGACCTGTCTGTCTGTCTGTCTGTCTGTCTGATTGCTCTGACTGATTGACTCTGTCACTCACTCATTCAACAGCTGTCAATCGTAAGGAAGACGTGATTCAGGGAAACTACAGACTACAAGAGTTGTGGATTGAAATGGATAGGATAGGAGATTATCAAGAAAAGATTATTGAGACTCTTGCTCCAGACGTCATCAAAGCTATGAATACTAAGTGGGCTGCAATTGAGGTAAGAAATCAGAAAAATTACCAACCAAAATTCCATCACACTTTGAATTCGAAATATTCTCAACTGTGCAGCAACATTAGCTGAGGTTCTGTTGAGTTTTAAGGCAGTAAGATTCTTGACAAAACACTTTTTGACAGCCACTTGGCGCAGCCGTGAAAAGGGCGCGAATTTGGAAAACAAGCAACACAGGTTATGACAGCTGAACTTCACACAAATCAGCCACAAAACTCGGGATAAAATGACATTATCATTTAAAATTAACATTAAAGCTTTTCGTCGACTAGTAATAGCTTCAAATTTACAAACTCCTCTAAATGATACTTCTCATAAAGATGTTTTTAAAACCGTTTTTTTTTCCTCAAAAGTGATTGGGACATGAAAGTTCACTTGCTATGAATACAAATATTCAGTCACAACGAGACGAGTTCATAGTCAGGATTTTAAAATAAATTTGAACGTTTTAAAGCCATGAAATTCAAACCAAGGCAAACATAGTGTTTTCTGAGTCTTAGAGGTTTTTAAAAAATTAGGAAATACCTTTTTTCTGTAGTGTTTTTCTCTGTTATAAATACAGACCATATTGAAAGTAGAACAAAACCAATGCTTCTCCTTCATTGAGGACAAGTACTCGTCAGCTTGGATTTTTTCGTGTTAACTGAAGATTACAAAGTATATTTCAAAAGTCTATCCTGTAGATAATACAGTCGCTTGTTCAAGAAGAGTTTTCCTTAAGAAAAAATTTGCCAATTTTTTGTCTTTCAAAACCAACAGGTCGATTCATTACGCGGACCATTGAACCACAGGCAGCCCACTCTGAATTGGATTCATTCGGCCTAAATTGGGCCTCCTGTGGATAACACGCGCGAAAAACAAAATAACAACAACAACAAACGAACAAACAAAAAATCTTGTAATTAATAATAAATTTTACTATTCATTTCAGCAACAACTTAAAGACAAGAATTCAACTGTACAAGGATGGTCATACCTGGACGTGGAGACTCAGTTTCAGTCATACCTTGATCAAGTCAAAACTGCTCTGATTGGCTTGTCTGGTTTCATGGGTTATGGACTGACAGCCATATCTGCTTCCGCCTACAAGTATTACAGAAACAATCAACTGGAGAAGGTACGGCATTGATATTTAAGTTGAATACTGTTTGTATATTCGCTTGGACTCTGGGTATCAGTTATATTATGGCTGTCATAGGCCTCTTTTCTAATAGAGAAAAACAAGGTGCATTGTGGTCTAGCTTGGGTACAAAGAACAGCATATAAGGCATAGTGAACCATAGATGTTTGTACCGTTAAGCTAGATCATAATATACCATGCTTGCTATCTGAAAAAACGTCCTATGAAGGACAACCGATTTTTTGTCTCGTTACATGTCGTTAGCTCTCAGTGGTGTTATAATTACCAACTTTGGCTGTTTGATGCACCTTCCTGGAGATACCCATAATTTTCCTTGATTTAGCGCGTGCAAGCGAGGTCAGGGTCTGGTTAGGGGCAAATTATATGAAGGAGACCTCGAAAATTGAACAGAAACCAAACAGCGTTTTATCAGATGTGGATTAAAATACGAAAGAAGGATGTAAATGGGTTTACCAAATGGGATATCTAAATAACAGAATTTTTCCTGTTCTTGTTTAGACACAGTGCACGATTTTCCTCAAAACTACGATCAGTTTCAATGTTTTTTACCCTGACCTCGCTTGCGCGAGCAAATCATAAAGAATTGTGGGAAACTACGGAAAGGTGCATACTCTTGGAAATGCAAACTAAAGACAAACAAATTCATTTGTAAAGAGTAGTGTTCAAACCCACACACCATAACTCCTCTTTTTCTTTGTTGAGAGCGTAATGTTTGACGATCTAAGTTCCATCAAGTTTCTTTTATTTTCATCGCCAGAACATCATGAGGCTAAGTACAGGAGATTCGTACAAGACTATGGTAAACGCCCGTCACACCAAGGCCGCTAAAGTTCTTGGGGTGAACAAAGTTGGTATCAACAACTACATCAAAGAGACAGCAACTGCTCGTGTTGATAGCAAGTTTGGTGGAAATAAATATAGCAACATCTTGAATGGGCTCAACATCGTCTCCTCTGCCATCACTATAGGTTAGTAAAATGCCAACTAAAGCTAGTCACAGGTAGCCCAAGCTCTGTTTCTGACATATTTTGGCTGTTTGATGAATTTGTCTCAGAAAAAAAACTACTAAAACATCTAAAATAGCAGAAAAAGCTCCAATACAAGATGCTTTACTCTTTGTGTCTTTGATTGCCCTTTGTGTGAGTTTCAGGCAATTTAGACGAGGATAAGAAATGCATCAAGCAGGCGTAAGCCATAAACTGGGCTTGGGCTACCTGTGGTGCCCAACCAACCGATCTAGTTGACATGGCATATGAAAAGAGCCACCCTCATAGACGCGTTTTTTATAGGTTTGTCTGTTGGATTTTCGTATCCATATCTTACTATTCTGTGTTTCTATTTTTGAAGGTTTTGAGATCTACGGCACTATCCAAAAGATCAACCAGTGTAAAGACAGAGCATCTACAGTCCACAATTCTCTGCTAAAAATAAGGGAAGCTGAGACAATGATGAAACAAGCTAAGCAAAACGCCACAGATTATTATAATCTTGTTAATCAATCAGTAAGTAAATTTAACTTGGTTTACTCTTTCAATTTCATGTCAAGAATGCATCACCATTGGTTATATTTTTCTGCGCTATTTCTTGTCACGTGATCTAAAGATAAACCAAATGGATTGGTTGTTTACTGTCATGTGACTTTTCTAGAAAGTTAGGTCATTGGCTGTTGTAGTGTTGTGATCTAAAAGAAACATATTTTCCAAACATTTAATCATCTTTCAAAGATATACTATCGATGACGACAGATATTGCTTGTTAAGTCTAGTGGCCAAATCCAAAAAAAAGCCTTATTTTCGAATCGGCTGCACCCCATGCATGGGTGGCAAAGTGTTCTTGGTGTCACCTTAAAAGCTCAGGGACTGCAGATTCTGAATCTGCTTGATGACATGCGAAAAAAGGGTCCAAAAGTCTTGGAAACCTGGCCCAAATGTACCAAATGTTCATTGTTTGAATACTAAGTAAATGGCTGTTCTTAGGAAAAGAAAACTCCTAGAAATAAAACTAAAAACTAAACTACTCTTGCTTGTTTGTTTCTTCAGGGATGGAAGTTTGTCACCGATCAAATGACTAACGCCAACTTCCAAACCACATTACTTGGTCTAAAGGAGCTTGCAGAGGGCGTTTCCACAAAAACCGCAGGTGTAACTGACGCTATCACGAAAATCGGAAACTTTCTTCAGAACATCAATGGGTCAGTGTCAAACTCTACCAGGACGAGAGAGCTACAGGTTGAGCTGATAGATGGTCTTGGTAACATCAAGTTCCTCCTTAAGTGTATCGTTGAAAAAGGCAAACTATTGAACTTGATGTCCGAGCAGTGCAAAAACGGTACCAACTCGCTGGAGAATCTTTATAATGAAGGTACTAAGAGTTTCGGTGTCAATCAAGATGGCTGCCTAGTAGATGACAAGGGAACTCCTTATACAAGCTTTGAAAGTGCAAAGACAGCCATCACAGCACGAGCCAATGCAGAGGGATACAATATTGACTGCATTTTGAACAACCCAGACAAAAAGGACAAGGCATGCAGGTAACTCATCATCTCTGTCTGTCTGTCTGTCTGTCTTCCTTTCTATCTGTAGAATCACTATAATCTTGTTACTACCAAAATCCCACTCAGTTACGATTTCATTTTTGAATCTTTTTTCCTTATTCTTTTCTCATTTTCTTTCTTTCTTCCTTCCTTCTTCTCTTTCTTTCTTTCTTTTTTTCCTTTTCTCCCTTCTTTCTTTTTTCTTTCCGTTGTCCATAAGTCTGTCTATCTGTCAGTTTGACCGTCTTTTTGTCTATCCTGTCTAATGACTGTATTGTCTGTCTGTCACAGGTTAAGTCGTGATGGCTACTCAAACAGCAAAATCGCTAGTGAGATGGGGATCACCGAATCTCAAGTAGAGCACTTTGTCAAGGATTGTCCAGAGCCTAAACTAACGCCAGCACAGAAGGCCAACATCTGTACTTGGAGAGGCCTCAACATATCAGATGAAATGATTGTAACATTCCTTCCTGGGGTCAAACTGAGTACAGTAAAAGCATATCAATGCCCGACTACACCGCCAAGTTGAGGCTGAAAACCACTATGTTCATACAAGGGCCGTGGAGAGGAAGGGGGTGGGGGGAAGGACTGTTTTTATGGCTAGGTAGTAAAACTTTAAAGCAAACTGTGACCATCGTACGGGAGAAAACTAGCCTTGCTCCGCGGGCCCTGTCATAACTAATAAAAAAATCCATTTTTTTTACATTTTCAAAAGAATATTGCATCATGTTATGTTATATTTCGAAATTGATATATTTCTATTTCTATTTAATAATAGAAGACCTCTGATTGGCTTTGACACTATAGGCTTTTTATTGGCTAAATGTTAATATCATTATGACGTAAAAGTTTTTTTTTTTTTCAAATAGTACACTTTTTTATTGGCCTTTTTATGTCAATGCAAAGTATAGCTTATGTAAAAATATTTTTCAAGATATTTTTTAATGAAATGATGAAAAATTTTTTGATAATATATTTAATAGTGTTAGAAAGAAAGCAAGTATGAGAATTTTGTCTTTGTATATTTTATTTACTATGAAAAATTTGGAATAAAACACTTCACTTCCAGCAAAAACTTTCATTGTTTGACTTGACTGACCTGGCATGTATATGGCAGTTTTTCCGGAGTCCCATGTTAAAGCATTTTAAATTTTGTTCATACATACTGAGTAGTGGGGAAAAAAAAGTAGGTCAGTGCGAGGAAAAAGGTGTTTACTTGTCATGAGACAAACAAACTTTGTATGATCATGGGGAAAAAGGACCGTTTAGGTAGGCTGAAACTTAAACTTTTTATTCAAAAAGTTTAAGTTTCAGGGGGGGGGGGGGGGGGGGGGCACTGTGGGGTTAAGGGCTATTGGCAGTATTTCGCAACGTGGCAGCTCGTTGTCGTGCCAAGCACTCGGCAAAATTTTCCCCTCCCACCCACCTCTTAGAACCTCTGAAGGGTAAGCATACGACATGGTAAGTATTCCACCTTTCTTAGGTGTGATGGACGCCAGTTGGGCGGTGGACTGTGGCCCGGTTGCCATGGTCACCTTGGCGTTCGGGCTGGCTGGGCGTAATAACCAGCCCACGAACCCTGGCATTCAGCCCAAACTTAACATTACGATGAGTTTTAAAGATTAGAAATGTTTAATAGCCGTCGTTAGAATCCATTTTCCATTTCCTGTGCCAAGCGTTTTATAGCTCTACGATTGATCTTGGCAGCATCAGAGATGGGAAATTTCTTCAGAAAGAGGAATCGTGTTGGTTGTAGGTGCTGGTTGCTATTGGCAACGCAGAATTCCTGTGCACACCATTTCTGTAGCTCATCTACTCTCTCCTTCAACTTAGATCCGGGAACTTCAATCACGCATGCGCAGATGTCTTCTTTGCCGTCTTTACCCGGAACCCCAACAACTACCACATCCAAGACATCCGGGTGTTCAATCAGAATCTCCTCGACTTCAACCGGAAATACATCTTGATTGTGGCTGTCAATCAAATCGGTTTTTCGTCCCAGTACTTTGATTCTTGCTCGGTCAAACATGATGCCATAGTCAGAAGCACGAACCCATCCGTTTGACATTTTAGCCTTTGTCGTTCCCTCGGGATTCTCCAGATACTCGCAGAAGATTTTTGCTCCTCGTACACAAATTTCACCTTTGTTGCCAAGAGGAACCACATGACCTTGATCGTCGATGACCTTGACCTCGATGTCAGGGAAGATGTACATTTTCCCATAATCGTTCTTGCTTTTGATGGAAGTGTGACTTATTGGTTGCATTGCGACTGTTAGAACTTCGGTTGCAGCGTAGACTAAAATGGCCCTCTTCTCGGGAAAGACATCGAGAAGAGACTGGATGGTTTTCCGTGGGACAAGCTGGCTTCCAAATCCAAACGTAGTGATCTTCTTGAAGTCGTACTTGTCTTGGAAGTTCTCTGCAAGAAGCTGGTGAACATGTTCTTGGGGGACGCTACAGCCAGTGCAGTTCTCAGCTTTAAGAATATCAAACAAGAACTGGAAGGAATCTTCGATGGTCAGCTTAGTGTAGATAGTAGTGATGTAGGTAAAGCCGATCACCAGGGCGATAACTACCACGGGAGCACCACACCCCCAGGATATCGGCCAGCCCGAGAAAGCTCTTGTATTGCTGTCGTAACCAGATCCCGGGGGGAGTGCTAGGTTTACTGCATTGACGATAGCATGGTGGCTGTAAACTACTGCTTTGGGTTCGCCTGTGCTGCCAGAGGTAAAGCAAACGACGGCATAGTCTTCAGGATCTACTTTACTCTGAACATTCATCACTTCCAGTTCGTCGCAGCTCTGAATTTTCACGAGGTCTTCGTACTTGGACACCCGCGAATGCGTGATAACTGCGTCGCCTTGCTTTATGGTGACGATAGCCTTCACATAGGACTCCCCCTCGGGAGTTTTTTGTTCAGCAATCTGTCTAATCTCATCTAAAATACGTTTTCTCTGTTTCTCTGACACGTCAAGGCCACATATCAATGCGTTACATTTCAGTCGTTTTAGTAGCTTCAATTCCTCGTATTCCACATCCCCAGGGCACATCAGCACTGCGCATGCTCCAAGACGGTTCACCGCCATCCAACTAATAACGAATTCCAGACTATTCGGAGAATAGAGTAGAACTCTGTCGCCTCTCTTGATTGCCAGTTTGTAAAGCGAAGCTGCAAACTTGATGGATTGTTCTTTGAATTGCTGGAATGTCAAACAAGAACGATTGCTGTTTTCGTTGTAGAAGACGATGGCTTCCTTGTCGGGATGTTGTTTAGCGTTGTGGTCGAGGATTTGAAAGATGGTTCGATTTTCAAGTGGGTTGGTCCTTGGTTTGTGGTAGTAACTCATTCCAACTGACATCTTTTCGTTCATACTCCAGCTAGAAAAGAATCTTAAGTGAGAATTCAAAACATCAAGTAAGAAGTTAAAATCACTGTAAGTGCCCCTAACGTCTACGACCATATTTTGAAAATCCCTTCTCCATAACGTTTCTGATAATATTGTTCAATTTTATTGGTTGTGCACCTACATATTTCCGAATAATAAAGGATTAAAGATCTAGAAATGCAAATGGCAATACAAAAATACAAAATACTTTATTATTCTGAAATATGTGCACCCACATATTTCAGAATAATAAAGATCTAGAAATGTTCTTGAAATGCAAATGAGATGACGTCAACGGGGTGTTAATTATAAATACAAAAACAGGCTAATGTAAATTAGAGATGATATTTCATGTTCATTGTATTAGCCTCAAACAGCGCTTATCAAAAGTCAAAAAAAAAAAAAAAAAAAAAAAGGAAAGAGAGAGAGAGAGAGAGACATCCAGAGGTTGGGTTACCTGTGGTGTTCCAACTTCCAGATTTGGAAGAAAGGGATTCAATGTTATTCAAGACGAGGTCAGCTATGAAAGTCAAAATGTTTGTTTACAGTAAAGAAGTAATCAGGAAAGGTACAACTGTAGTAAATTTTGAATAAATGTAGTTAAGAAACAACAGACAATATCAAAACTAAGGACTAAAGCCGTGAGGCGGTCTAGACTGACTGATTTGATAGCTTTGATGTATTGCATCTATTGTTCAATCTATTGTTCAATAATATTGTTCAGTTCTTCGCTCTATAAAGTAGACACGAAATATAAAAAATTTACCTCGAAACATAATGTTATTATTAAAATTTAGCGGATATTACTTAATAGCGCTTGGAATCCTGTGTCCATTAAAAAATTTAAGTTAATCTTGAAGTTGATTTTCCTAGATGTCATATAGTGTACTCCTACCGCTACTCGAGTCACTTTATTTAGAATAAAACAAAATTAAACCACAAAAGTTATTCTCCTAGTCAATCTAGATCTAAACCGCTTTGTAGTGCCGGCTGCAACAAAAACTTTAGACATTTTAAGCATCGCTAGCTCTGGCTTATACCCCATTCTCAATGGGCCTTTAAACATGTTTAAAAGCTGTTTAGTTAAACTAGTGACCCTTCACACAGCGTGCAGCCCAATTAAACACGTTTCAAACCTTGTTTAACTAAACTACTTTTGGGAGGTAGTTTTTACCCTGTGTATAGATCGTGGGCAAACGATGAAGTTACATAGAATAGAAGTACTAATAACTAAACAAGGTTAGCTGGTGTGAATGGGGCTTTAGTGTTGGCGTTATCTTTTAGAGAAATTAAAACATATTAGGAATAAGAGTCGATGGTAAGACATGATGGTTTATAAACTAATCTAAAGTTCCTTGCCCTGGTCGACCGTCTAGCAAATTAAGACGACGAAAATATGTATATTGGTGAGAAGAAAGTATCTAGAAATATTACTTGTTTACTTTCTATTTCGATATTATTTTCTACTTGAACTCACCTGGATAAGTGGCACTGATCTTGAAGGCAAGGAAAGTTGGATGATTTATAGCAAACCCAGTAAAAGTCTCGTAAAATGTCTTACAAGACCTGATGGACTGATAGAGTCAAAAGGTGTACAGTGTTGGTTTAATAGTTGACCTCTTGTTCGGTGGCGTCGCCATCCAACAGTCACGCAACGCCAGCCCCCCCCCCCCCCCCCCCCCCTCTAATAAATGACTGGTTTCTTAATCTGATCCTGACTGGGCCTCATTATATGTGACCCTCCTTCTTCGTTTTGTCTATTTTCAGATGACCTGACCACACTTTCATTGCACTGTTAAAAACGACCGATTTCTGCGATCATGGAAATATGTTGGAAAAAATGTTGGAAATAGGCGTTGGAAGTCGCCGCTCCAACCTTTTGTACGTTTCCATGGTAAACACGTGGTGTAAAAATGTGCTGGAAGTCGAAATTCCAACATAAGGCTCAAAAAATGGTGAACCTTTGCCTTTCTCCACCCCTTCTTCCCCTGCTAAGTCATGACGAGTCCCTTACATATTAAAAGTAAAGTAAAGCCTGCTTAGAAACTGGCGAACGGCTGCGAACTGATGCAAGAGCAGCTAGCAGTTTCAACCGGTTACAAAAGCAGGTTATATAGCGTACATAATGTAATATATTTAGGCAGGCGCACGAGCCAGCGGTTTTCGTGACCACATGGCATCTTAATTAGTATTGTGTTGGTTTATCTCCGCCATATTGTGTTAAATAAAAAGACGAGTTACGGTTGGATTCTCTACAGTGGCGACGAG
>JAAAQI020143657.1:0-11673 GCA_011800005.2 Stichodactyla mertensii
TTGTGCTTTTTGATGGAGATCTCTCGCTTCATCTCTCTTTTGTGCTTTTTGATGGAGATCTCTCGCTTCATCTTTCTGATCAACATTTTGATAGACATTTGCAGCTTTATCTTTATGCTGTCTAGCTTTACCAGCTGTTTGAGGGACATTTCTGGCGATAACTTTCTGCTGTGCGTTTGGGTGGTGTTTTGTAGCGTTTACTGTGTGCTTTGGTGTTCCTTTGTTTTTTTGAGCGTTATCTTTGTGAAGCGATGGCTGTTTGATTTTACCATTAGTATTAACGCCTTTTTCACCTAAACCTTCTTGGCCCTTCATGTTTTTTTCTTTTGCACTTTGCTCTTTTGTTAATACTTCCCCTCTTTCCACTGGGAAGCACATTTCTTTACCATAATGATCGATATTTTTGATGTAATGAATACCAAAGCTCAAAACTTTGTTTTCTTCCCTCGTGAATTTTCTCTGTTTGACTTCCTCTTTTTTCTCTCTTGTAGTTTTCGAAGAATCATTTTGAGAACTTTTGCCACAAGAAGAATTATAATTCATATGATACACTTGTGTTCTGTTGAGCTTATTACTTCTGGTGGTTTTGGATAATTTCTGGACGTCGTTTAGGAATCTTGGACGCAGAATGATCTTCAGTTGAGAGTTGATATTCGATTTCCTAGTTAAGAATATGCAGGATCTGCAGCCACCGTCTGCACTGTGAAGGAATGGTGGCCGTAGTTGCACATCTTGGAAAAGGTCTTTGACCACGGTATCCAATTGAATGTATCTGTAATGAGTATGTCGATACGACTGAAGAGATTTAGATGTGTAGATACGACTCGACAGCATTACAGGTTTAGCTGCAATATGCAGATCCACACTTGAAGTGTAACCAAGAGCATTGATGACACCCTTTAGTAGCTCCAGGTGTTCATAGGAGATGTTGAATTCACTGGTTTCAATTTTAAGAGGTGTACATACTTGTGGCAGTAGACCAAGTTTGCTGTATACCTGCATACTCGTTGATGAAGTGTAACCAAGAGCATCGATGACATCCTTCAGTAGCTCCAGATGTCTATAGAAGATCTGAAACTGCCTTGCACAAAGCTGTCTATTGGGTCTATAAACTTCCAATGATAGTTCAGGTTTGCTGTGCACCTGCGTACTCATACAAAAAGTGTAAAGGAGAGCATTGATAACATCCTTCAGTAGCTCCAGATGTCTATAGGAGATCTGAAGCTCCCTTGCACAAAGTTGTCTATTGGGTCTATAAATTTCCAATGATAGTTCAGGTTTGCTATGCACCTGCGTACCCATACATAAAGTGTAACGGAGGGCATTGATGACATCATTTAGTAGCTCGAGTTGTCTACAGAAAACCTTGAACTCAGTGACAGCAAGCCGACTTAATGCCAGCTCAGGTTTGTGGATCATCTGTAGACTCCTTGGAGACATGATGTCTCGGCATTCGCTGCCCAAGGGGTGCCATTCCATGTCTCGGACAAAGTTATTGACCAAGACTTCCAAGTACTGGTCTCCATCAGACCTACGTGGTCTTGAAACCAGGGAGTGTGGAGTGGGTGTAGAGATGATCTGTGCATTCCTAGGCAAAGTGGAACAGCTTGATAGAAGGAAAGGCATGGCACGTGGAACAACACCTCGTGAGATGCCAGCAGGTTCATATGCCTGTAAGCACGTACATGGCTTACAGGAAACATATTCCAGGTATGGCTTGAACCCTGGCCTGGCACTCGATAAATGACGTCGTTGAGGTACCGTGGACCTAAGATAGAATAAATATCTATTTACTGATGCAAACCTGTTTATAAATGTATACACCTACATCATGAAGAAAGGTTGTCAGTCAGCAATCTGAAATTTGAGCCAGGGATTTAACTGGAGCAGGTCATCACTCAAAGCCAGGTAGTTTCCTATATTTTCCTATCTTTATTGATTACATACTACTAAAAGATAGGACTTTTTAAGCTTTATTTCAATTTTAATTTTAATCTTTTTAGTTTGATTTTTAAAAAAACTTTTTAAACTCAAATTTAAAAATTAATTCATAGCTCGTGCCCTCTCAGATTTCAGATTTCATATCCCCCAAACAATTTCAACCTTTTTTGAAATAGGTTTATGAGCTTCAATGCTGGAAAATTCTGATCGGTTGACTGGTTAGTGAGCACAGATTTATCTACAGAGATATATTCTTTTGAAGTCTTTCTTTTTAGGAGTGGGCGTGGCAGAGTGACAGGGTTATGAATAGGTTTTCGTACATATTAGTCGAGGTTTCGTTACCTTTTATAAATGAACACAATCAATATGACAATGAATCCAAATATGACCACCGAGGACAATATCACAAGCTCCCATTGTGTATTTGAGTGTGGTGCCTTGTATAGGGCCAAAGCTGTTGGGCGGTTGATTTGATGAGGAAATAAAGATGGCCCTGTCATATGCAAATACACAAACAAAATGAATTATATGTGCTTTATTGGTAAGTAATGTAAATAACACTCATATTTGAATATCCTAGCTTCTTGCCTCTCAATCCACATATCCTTTAGTTTCCATAGGCAAACCTCTCCTTCCTATCCATCATCTAATCATTACTCCTTCCTCCCTCTCTACATGCACTTTGATATCAGCCCATCCATCCATCCATCTATCCATCCATCCATCCATCTTCTTATCCATTTCTCACTTCCTTTAGCCTTTGATCCACTCCTTTGTCCATTCATTCAATTATCAATTCATTCATATTTCATTCTTTCCCCTTAATCATATTAATTTTAAGTAATTCAATTCATTCCTACATCTATTTCATTTTCTCTTCTTCCTCTATTCATCCACTTGGCCTCCCTGTCATTTTACTTGTTCGCTCCCCCCCCCCGCATCTTTCCATTCATCCGCCTACCTGCCTGCACCCACACACCTTTCCATCTACCTGCCTACCTGCCTTAAACAACCCACCCACCTATCCATCTATCCACCTACCTGGTTAGCTACCTACCTACCAACCTGCCCACCTACCCACCTACCCACCTACCTACCTTACCTACCTACCTTATACCTATCTACCTATACCTAACTACCTATCTACCGACCTACATTCCTTTCCTTCCTTCCTTCCTACCTGCCTATGTACCTACCTGCCTACGTACCTATGTACCTGCCTATGTACCTTCCTACCTACCTGCTTATCTACCTACCTACTTATCTACCTACCTACCTACCTACCTACCTACCTACCTACCTACCTACCTACCTACCTACCTACCTACCCAACCACCCATCAATCCATCTTAATCCATCTTATGCTTTGTTCTCTCACTTTCTCCAACATTGCTTCCCTCCCTCTCTCCCTTAATCGATCACCACCACTACCAATTCATTCATCCCTTTAAGGAGGAAGATGCTAAATATGAATGCAAACATTTTGATGGTAATACAGAAAATTTTTTGCTAGTCAAAGAAACAATCTAGTATTAAAATAAAAGGATAGAAATCAATCCTACCTGGGTAAAAAGGTTGAAAGTTGCGTAGACATCGTCTGTTGTCTGCTTTGCAAACTTTATTATAATAATATAAAGCTGTCAATAAAAAAGTTAAAAATATTTAAATGAATAAAAATATAAGTGAACCAAAAACAAATACGTAAATACATATGCATCAATGCATAAATAAAGTGAATAAATATAAATCAATAAATATATAAAGCATGCATAATACATTATACACTTATACGCTCAATACTTTAATATCAGGTGAGAATTAAGGTCGAGCCTATGTTGCAAGTCAAGACTTAGGCCCATGTCAAGCGTCGAACTTCATGATCACATGAGCCGAACCTAATGACATCAAAGAAGACCGCCTTATTATCCATTGTTTTCAATGAGTTCGGCTCATGTGAAGTTCAACGTTTGACCTGGGCCTAAGTGTTTTATTATACTAAAGAAATAATCCACCAATCAATACAAAACCATTTAATAAAATTTGCTGTCCATAAAATGATGTCCAATATAGTAAAATATTGTATCAGCACGTGACCACAATGCAGGCATTTGGTTGGTGGATTAATTCTTGTAATGTATAATAAAAATGCGAATGAGAATAAAAAACTTTAGTACATTAGTAAATTTACCCCGGACCGGGGACGGAAATTTTCAAAAATACCCCTAAAAGATACCGGAAGTCTTTAAAAAGGGTGTGGCTGAGCGATTTTTAACCCCTAACACATACCACTAATAAATAGATAAATAAATATTTAATGATTGCAAACTACAAAAAGATGAAAAATAATTTAACAATAAAAGTTAATTTCAGAATAGATTCACAGCTCGTGTGCTCAATTCCTCTTGATCTCAGATTTCAGATTTCAGATCTTCGACCGACAACCTTTTTGAAATAGGTGTATATATACGCAACGTCAGCTTAGGTTGACATGCCTTTTACAAGCGGAACATGGAAAGTTCGTGACACATACCGAGATATCATTTGTAAGAAAGCTTTAAGAGCTTAAAATGACATACGTCAACTAAGGAAGTTTCATTCTGTTGAGTCAGCTAAGACGCCCCGCTCATTAGCCAATGTCATACGGTGAGAGACTGAGTACGAGTTCCTAAATTTTGATAATGTCAACACAAGACTCACCTAGAAAGAAAGAGCATATCGAGCTTTGCCAAATCCCGAAGTTTGAAGTTAATTGGTTTAATATTGAACGTTTTACAGCCGTTCTAATATGGTAGAATTTACAAAGAAATGTATGGTTGTAGGGACAAATATCTGACAAATGTCCCTGCAACCATACATTTCTTTGTAAATTCTACCATATTAGAACGGCTGTAGAACGTTCAATATTGAACCAATTAACACCGAACTTATGTTATAGTTACCCGATACTTTTACCCCGGGTCCCCCCCCCCGGGAAATTTACTAATAAGGAGTTTATTTCGTTATAACTGACCTTTGGTGACAGTGAAATTATCACTAAAACAGACGCTACTAAGAAATAAAGACAGTTCAAATTTATAATTGGACTGTGTGTTTTTGTATGGTGCTTGATGTGCAAGTTATGGAGCTTGCTATATTCTCGGCTGCAGTGATAATCAAAGTTGATTGATTGATTGATTGATTGATTTTTTTGACAATATTTTTGCATTTGGGTGTATACATAGATTATGTAAGCAATAGAAAACGTTTTCTATTTGTTTTATAAGATATACAAGAGATCTAGAGCAGAAAATCACAAAAAATTTACTATAAATATGAAATCAGAGGATATGAAACTCTAAATTCTCCTTACGTGCGCTAAATGACGATCTTATCCAATCGCATTTTTCGATAGAAGTGCTCAGCGCCTTTGCAAAAACGACGAAAAGCCTCAACAGGCGATGCAAAAAAACTTACAGAAAGACTTCAAAAATTTTTTATCATAATGGCTTTGAACATCAAAGTTTAAACAGACAAAAGTACGTATCGGCAAAGTAACTGCTAACTGGAAGATGCAGCGAAGCTCGTAATCTTGAATGTGATTCCAATTTTCAGAAACTCTCCCAAGGTGTGTTCGTACGAAAAACACCAAACCTTTATTCCAGAGGTGAGTTTTTATCATTTACTTTCGTTTTTATTTACAGCCACACAAAAGAGTGTTATGAAGCCTCTTATGAAGCCTTCTTATGAAGATTCATTTACTATGCAAGATAAGAGGGGAAATCTGAGCGGGCTTTCTTTGAAAAACTTTCGTTCAAAAACAAGATTATAGTTTTGATCAGTAGTTGTCAAGCCGAGTTTCGTTTGAAGCTTTGTCGATAGTCTGTTTTAAAAACACTTACTTTTTTGCCTTTTCAAAGGCTTTGATTATTGTAATTCATCTTTCTTTTTTGTGTGAATAAAAAAGGGATGGAATTATTTGTTTTGTTGTAGTTTTGCCGACTTACTGATTTTTCTATACAGTGATCTTATGGTGACTTACAAGACATTTTGGCGTTTTGGTTTTGATAGCTGAGATTTAAAAATAACTTTCTATACTTAGAATAATTTTTCCTTCGTGGTTAGAGATATGAGACACGAAAATTAGTCGAAAACAGTCATTTTTTTGAAAATTTGTAAAGATATCCAAAGCTAAGTCATGAGCATGTTTACATAGGCGGTCTCATATAAACATGGCCAATAGCCAATCAGAGCGTGTAGTATCTAGTATATATTTTATAAAAGTAAATAGGTGAATAAGGAAATAAGGAAAGAAAGAAATAAATGAATAAATACACCTAATTGCAAGAACGTTGTCATATGAACAAAGAACATTTGTAATTTAGTGAGATAGGAATTAATTAAAAGACAAAAGAGGGTCACTGACGCTGAACTTTTTCTTTTGTCTTTTAATTTATTCCTTTTTCACTAAATTACTAATGTTCTTTTTCCTGTGACAATGTTCCTGCAACTAGAAGTATGTAAATAAGTAAATACATAATAACTAAATATGCAAATAAATTCAATAACTATCACACGACTGTCTATAGCAGCATATCAAAATAAAGATTCTACATTCCAAAATTGAAATTCCCTTTCTACTGTACAAACTTCCCATTTGATTCTCATATAGCTGTTCAGGCTTTGGTGTCACATGCAATTTCTGCATTCGGTTATCCATCTATCCAATTCCCATTCATCTAACCCTTTCACCAGTCCATCCATCTATCTATCCAATCTTTTTTTTTTTTCTTTCTTTCTTTCTTTCTTTTAGCCAGCTCTATTTTTAATTAATTGATTCATTCATTTATCTGTACCTTAAAAAACTATATCATATTTATTCATCGGTTTATTCAAAAATCCTTCACTTTCTCTTTCATTTCTTCATCATTATCTCCATTCCTCCCTCCTTCCCTCCCTCATAATTGTCGTTAATTGTTTGTTTTAGTTTTATCAGTTTATTTAATTTATTAATTAAGTATTTTACTTCGATTATACATTCATATTCATTGTAACGAACGTATATTTCATATAATTCTTATTTGTTAATATAGCTTTTTACGGCCTCTAGATATAGCAACATTAAGTTTTTATCTTGATATTGATAGAGTTAACGTGTTTAAATAAAGATGATGATCAGATGATGATGATGATTTCGTTTATTTCAACTCCTGTTCAAGATGATTTACAAGAATTGTTGCGGAAATAAATTTCTATAATAATATTCTTGGACTTGCTTGTATCATCATCATCATCATCATCATCCATCCATCCATCCATCCACCCAGTTCAGTCCAGTCCCACCACTTCCATGCATCCTTTGTTTTTATTCATTCTTTCAGTCATCAGTCTATTAGTCTATCCATCTAATCATTCCTGTATTTATATACATCTTATCCATTTCCCATTCATCCATCCAGTATTATCATTCAAATATTTTTCCAGCCGTGCACCGAGGCATCTAAGAGCATCGAACTATCTGCCTGTGTAAGTATCTTGATATTTATTGTTTTATATCGATTTGAAAATTTAAATATCTGTTTCGTCTATATATTAATTAAAAGTATATTCATTTGGTGAATGGATATATCGATAAAATAGATACTAAATACTTCACAGAAAAAAGTAACTCATACCTAATGAAGTTTTTTGTTCACCGCAGATACTGTCTGTGAAATAAAAAGAAAAATACACTGGTTAAATTTATCTGTTCTTACTACTAAGCTATCTATTTGTTAAAAAGTTTTAAGGTCTATGCGCCCACACAAGTTGCAGAAACGCGCGGTCATTTCTCTACATTGAAGTAATAATTGTTAACGCCGTAACATTTCTTGTTTGTGCGAACTTTCATTATTGAAGTCAAAATCAATAAATTGATTCTATAAAAAACTTTGCATCCGTGCCAAATCTCTCAAAAGCTATGGCTGCTCACGAAATTTGAGTTCAAAACTTTTGATTATCGCATCTATGATGTTTAACTTTACTCCACACATTCCAAGTTAAAATTTATACCTTACATTTTCCATTCAAAAATTGAAGTTAAGTTTCAATGGTATCTAATGACTAGATTGTATCAGTATTAAGTGAAAAACAAACTTAACAAACATGCAACAAGTTTTTTCAGTGTGATAATTGATCAGTGCATTTAATTCCTACGGCGCAAATTTCTTTAAAATACTTACCATGATTTCGATATCCCAGAATGCGGTATACTTTTCTTTCGTAACCTGGGAAAAAGTACGATATATATCTATGAATACGCCGAATAAGAGCAATTATTAACCACATGTTTTGTTAAGACGCAATTCCTACTGCTTCTACAATTTTTCTACTTTCATTTGAGATGTTGACGTTGTTAATTTGCTTTTATGACGTCAGTTGATGCGCGAGATCTTATAAAATAGCTCGACCCAGGCTCTATGAGATCGAAATGTAAATAGAAAGAAATTGCGTTTTATATACCAAGAAAAAAGGACTCCTTTAAGAAATTAGGCTTTCTTGATTTTGCAAGACGATATCTAGGTGGTCTGCGATTTTTATTCAAAAGCCGTACGAAATACGGAATTCTGTAGAAGAATTCTGTAGTTAACAATAAATAAATAAAATGCAGAAATTAACTATTCATTAGTTTTTTCCAAATTTTGATGCTAAATTATAAGACCGTAAGTGTGTTTATGTAATGTTTACAACATGAGCTCGCCTTCGGCTCGTGTTGTAAATTCTGATACAACACGGATGCCAATGTTGTAGACTACTTAAACAACGTCTAGGTGTATGTTCTCATATTTTACTGATTTTTTTCGAAATGAATCAAGTTTCGATGAGAAAATCCAAGTTAAAGTTTATGCAAATGAAGACGATTTTGTATCTGAATTACAACCTCCTCCATGCTCAATGATTTCTATTGTGTTTTGCTCATTAATCATTCATGAGTTGTTTAACATTGGAATAATGTATCCGGGAACCTAAAAAGATAGCTTTTTCCCATTTCCCACATGAAAAGATGGTGGTTCGAGAGGGGGGGAAATTGAACAATCACGAGAAAATCATTT
This sequence comes from Stichodactyla mertensii, assembly GCA_011800005.2. Classification (NCBI taxonomy): domain Eukaryota; kingdom Metazoa; phylum Cnidaria; class Anthozoa; order Actiniaria; family Stichodactylidae; genus Stichodactyla; species Stichodactyla mertensii. The sequence continues at coordinate 9,009 of JAAAQI020143657.1, forward strand.
TACCTGTAAACACTAAAAAGTTGAAATATTTCTTTCAGTATTAATCATTTTTAAATTAGAGTTTCCACCATAGCGTTTTCGTTATATTAGACCAACCTAATTTTAAAAATACCCAGAAAGCAGAGAGCGAGATAAACTCAAAAAATTGGACAGCTTCTATTGGCGACCAGTCATAAATTAGAGGGAGGGGCTGGTGCATTTTTTATTTTGGCCCGCATGTTTTGGGCAGACCCTCCCCTTTGCAGGTGCAGAAAGAATGTTGGCTCTCCAAAATAAGTTACATAAATTATAATGACCCTCCCCCCAAATCTCAAACCCTCTGTTCCCCAGAAGGCCCTGTTTTAAATATACTGTATATGTACGTCAGGAGAGGTCTTGGTTATTGAGAAAAAAGGACCCAGAAGTTACATCATATGTATATAGTGTTAAAACCCATGTTTATCTTCTACAGTCATCAAATATAGCAAGTGTTCAGTGTTATCAGTACATAAGATTGACAAATATAAATGAAAATCTGTTTCATTTTAATGAAAATAAATAATAAATGCTCCTTGAACCCAACAACATTGCATAAAAATAGTAAGCCCCACCCCAACCCCCCACCCCTCCTCTTGCATGGAATTTTTTGACCCTTAATTTTTGGCCTTCCCCATATTTGCACCAGCCCCCTCCTCCCCCCCAAATTTATGACCGGTCCCCTAGAAGTTTTTTTTTTTTAAATTTTGGTGTTTAGTGAGCGAGTCGACCATAATGGATTTTTGACTCGCTTGGGGCAGGGCAACAAAACCGCCTTCCTAGAGTTATCCATAAATCTTCAGGATTCGGGATTCCGTGCACGCAAACAAAGTTAGAGGACAACACGCAGTACGCCGAATGTGCCTGGTGGTTAAAGAGGCGGATCCAGGATAGGGGGTACACCTGTGGACTACAAAGTTTTGGCATTTTTGTAACTGCTCGTACCCCTCCCCTCTGCTAAAACTATTCAAGGATACTTGAATAGTTTTAGCAGAGGGGAGTTACTTGTAATATAATCTGTTCATGTAAGAGACAGAGAGAGAAGCAAGGAAAGTAAAACAGAGAACACGCTTTGAACACATTGTCTAATAATATCCTTTTTACAAAAGAGTGTTGTTTACCCGTGCAACACACCCATCCGCTCCTGGGTTACTTGGTACTTCTTCGATTTCCTATTTTCCAATTTGACTCTTTTTTAATAACGAGTAAAGAAGAAAAGAACAAGAAGAGCAGATACTTTAGAAGCATGGTGTTTTCGTGCTTTGTCCTCTGTGTTTGCCGTTATAAGAATTCAGCCAGAAAATCTCTATAAAAAGGTTTAATTTCTTGGCAGGAAAAAAAAAAAATCGTTTAATCACAGGGAGCCCTGACTTTAGTTAATAGTAAAAATAAAAAATAAAATTCAAACAAATCGTATTTTATTTATTTTATTTAAACTCGGAACGAGATAGTGTTCTATCTAATACGTAAAAGTCGAAAAATCATGTAAAAATTTAGTAGAACATTTTTTAAAACGCGCGATTTAGTCACTCTTGACCCCAGACCTCTGTCATTCTTGACGAAGTGCCAGAGACTCTAAAAAAACCCTACATTTTTAAGAGCTGTGACTTGTTAGAATATTTCGCGCAATAATTTGTCAAAAAAAACGCACTAGCAATAACAAGAGCCTTGGAATAAAGGATATCAATTGCCTTGAGAGTCTATAAAGTTAATTAATTCTTAGAACATTGATCGTTTATTCGTTTCTAAATTCGTTTTGGATACATCCATTAGCAAAAGAGTGTGATTGATAAAAATACACCTATTCCAAAAAACGCTGTCGCAGCCAGAAGCAACAAGCGACAAGACCGAGACCAAAAGCAAGCGTCTGTGGTCAGGATATTAGCTGAGTTTTCGGACACACATTTGATCTTGCGAAGCATCACAGCCTGCCTTTGAAAAAGACTAAGGGCATCTAAACGGATGAATGACTGAATTACTACCTTGTGGACTTGGCTTATTGTTTTGGCTGTGATAACGTTTTTTGATAGGTGCATCTAAAGTTAAAACAATATTTGTAGCCTCGATTACGTGTGCAGTCGTGTTCTGTTGCTCAGGCATTCACTTTGACTTCCTGAAACTAAAAACAAGGAAGGGAAAAGCTTTGGACGTGAATCGGCGTTAATCCTAAGTGTTAACACTCAGAATATTTGGCACAAATACACGAAATCAATGAAGTGGAATTCGCCTTTTCTAACTTTAAGTAATGACTTATCATGGATTAGCGATGGGGGGAGGGATGCATTTCATTTTACCATGATGATTTTTCACCCCCTTCCCATGCAAGATGCAAGAAATAATCACCCCCTCCCCTCGATGGATGCCAAAAAATGCGCGTCCATCCCAAAACACTTGAAAAATTTTTGATACCCTCCCCTTTCTGAGGTAAATACAAAATGATGACCCTCCCCACCTTCCGCTAATTAATGACAATCAAATCCCTAAAGGAAACGAGGAGCTAACATTGTGGTCTACGGACACCGTCTTCGCATAGTCTAAATTGTGTTCAAGCCAGAAATCTAAATTTAGACCGTTGGCTTGAACCCGCTCAAGATTGTAATCTGTCCAATCTAGCACTATCGTTGTGTAGAGCGTCCTCTCAGAGTGTAAA
>JAAAQI020143679.1:0-10456 GCA_011800005.2 Stichodactyla mertensii
AGCTCGGCCGAAGCCTAAAGGGAGAGGTTAGTCGGCCCCTAGACCATGGAAGATTAACCCCTTGCTATGATCAGTAAGAATCGCTTGATTTCCCTGAGAAGCAGTAGTCCTTTGTCGCTCTTGTTCCGTGTGGGAGGCGTTTGGAAAATTAGACATGCGCAGACCATAATATATACAGAGCATATACGTCACTCAGTTTCGTCATTCTTAAGTTAAAGTATATTTTATACTGCTCCATGGTACTTTGGTTGCTAATAGTGACAAATAAGCGCTTGTGCCGTTAAATTGGAAATGTTTAATACTCCTTGAAAGGCAAATGGAATCTTTTTAGAGATGTAAAACCGATTACCGATAAATAACATAATGCTTCGATAAACTTAGGAACAAAGCGATGGCTTAACATCTTGGTGAGCCTTCGGTTGTCATCAGTAATCGACGGAATTCCAGAACCGGGAAAGATGTGATTTTTTGAGCAGTCATGGGTCACGTGTTTGGTCCGGCACTGTCAGTGACGGGACGTCATCGGTTGAACAATTTGAGGAAAACGAAGTGATTTGATAAATAATCAAAAATGAAACGTAAATACTCACCTAGGTCATTAGTTCCATCACGTAGCCCTTGTTTTGTTGCTGTTGTTTCCTTGTGGGCTTCCTGTGGTTACGTTTCACGTTATTAAGTTAGTGTTTTGAGTACAAAATCTGATTGCGTGCAAATTTCTGTCATCATAATTGACTTAAAAGTTGTACGTTGAAAGGGAAACTATCTGGATTCTCGAATTCGAACTGACGTAGAGATATATATCAGCTAACCTTGTCAAAAAAATGTAAAACTGAAAAGATAGCTTGATAGCAAAATGGAAAATTGTGGCGCAAGCCTGCGTCACTTTCTGACTTCTCTGATGAAATCTTTCCCTCTTATACGATGTAAGATTCTCCTGTGCAGTGCAGGAGACCACATTCGTATCAGCTCTCAATCGACCCATTGAATCACTTTTAGCACAACGTTTTCCCCTTTCAGACCACGTTTCATTTCCTTGGGAATAAGATTCTTTGTTTAAGGTCATCTATATGAATGTTTCCTCCCAGGCGTTACTACGGCGAAGCAGAAAAATCATACTCAAGGGAATGACACGTGGTCTGACATGGAAAAACATACTGCTAAGCTGAATGGGTCCATTATATCATTTTAAGATATGCCATCAAGTGCCTTACGTGATTCTAGTTTGCTTGGAGCATTAATGGCTTTCCTTCTATCTCCGATCTTGTCTTATTCTCTGTCATATCTGACTAATACTTCCGTGGTCCGTGCAGAGGTTTAATGTCATTTTAATGTCAATTTAGGAAAAACCACGGTACAAGAGTTCCTGTCTTGCCATAAACACGAGGATATTTTTCAGCAACATTTTATGTTTTTGGCGCTTTATTTCTCCTCATTATTTGGATAACCCTACGAGATAAGACAGGACTATTATTGCGCAATAAGAGGATTTATTGTTGTTTTTGTCAAACGTAGTAAGACTATAAATTTATTGGGTAAATCTTGCCTTATGTTCAGTAAGCTACGGTGTTTTGCACGCGAATGTCGTTGTCCGTTTTACTTGTAATTAACAGTCTCGTGTGAGGTTTTCCTTCGATGTGTGACTGATTGTTCTTAGAGCTAAAACACCCCAGGAAGCTGAAAAAAACTTAATAACTACGCGCGTATAAGCTTTAGGAATATAAACTGCTTGGTTTGCTTTGTAGAGGGGAGGTGTTTGCGGGTTGGAATTCGCCACATGCGTAAACTTTCTGGATACAATCAAAGCGATTAGATCTCCATCGATATCTTTATTAGAACGGATTGGAAGTGACGAAAACGAGCAAATGACTGGCACTACTTACAGATGACTTTTTTATCCCGCTTAAGGAAAGTTCTGTTCTGTTAGATAAGGCACGGTAGTATTGCCTCGGGGCCTGACTAATTCAAATACAATGTGCTGAGGTTATCTGGAAAGAGGCTTCGAAGCAAAGGATTCGGTTTACCAAAGGTACGACTTTTGCTTCTTTACGAACTATTTTTGTGTTGCTCGCAGCGTCATGCAATTATCTTCATATTTTACCGGATTTTTCACGTTGTAACCGTAAAATACATCATAATCTGGTACTCAAATTTCGAATAATTCACAACGATTTTTGTCGTAGCTCGATACTCCAGTTTCAAGTTCTTCTTTACGGCTCAACCTTAGCCTCGATTGTGGGCGTAAAATATTTACAGTTTACAGGGCAATTATACGTGAATTGGAAAATGTTGCATACTCAAATTAGAACTCAAATAGTTATTCTCATCTCGTATTTACTCGTTACAAGGCAAAATCATGACGACGAATTTAGCTAGCGGAAATAACTGCAGCATTAATTCACAAAGAGAAATTGTATCGCATTAGAAATATATCCTAAAATATTTGTTTGTATTCAATTAAAATCCCCATAGAAATGATCAATCCTACTATTCCAAGGTCACTATCGATGTCTTACACTGATACGAACAGAGCCAAAAGTTCAACCATTATTTAAATTTCTGTGTTCTTTGGTGGTTCCATGGAAATCTTTGCCAAATGATTAATTTCATGACAAAGTATGTGAGTATCATTACCGTATAAAAGTTCTTTTGTGAAGCTCGGAGAATCTCCAAAGTCGATCAACCAGAATATCAAAGTCTTCAAAGGAAATTCCACTTTTCCATTAAGCCACCGGTTAGGTAAATATACTTAGCGCAATTTCACAGTCATGGAAGTCCCGTCTTTAAAGTTTCCGGCTACCTTGCAACCCAAAACACTTTGTATATTTTTCTGATTTAGTTATAACTCGATAATAAAGTCAAAAAGTGCACAGTGAGTGCGCAGTCTTTGTTAAACAAGGTCACAATTCTTTTATTAGAGAATTAGGAATTTTGCATTGTTACAACTTGATAAAAATGGAATTCGAAATGTTTCGTTGCGGTTACATTTAGATGAATTCCTTTACTATAGCTCATACTTTTAAGAGAAAAACTTTACGTTCGAAATTTTATCCCTTGTATATTTGAAAATGCAGCAAAATAAGTACATCAAGATTTCATTAACTAAAACCTCAAGATTATAATTCAATATCAAAACCAAAAACGCTTGCAGAAGGAAACACACGCGCACATTTTTGGCAGATTCTCGGCGGTTCATCTTTTTTCCTTTGATTTCCGCGATCACTTGCACGCCAGTCAGGAAGCCTTTTTTCTGTCTTTGCTATCCATATTGCACGGCTTTTGTCTATATCTAACCTGATCCGATTAAAAGTCATTCCACTAATGTTGCGATGCCGCGACAATATATTTGATATCATATACACTGTAAATATGCTCTGTGCTGTGATTGTTTTTTCCTGCACGTTCAAATCAACCAAATGCTGGAGTCATCTCAAGGTCTTGGCTTTGCCCTCCATTCTGTTAGCATCTCGTAATGTAAATTTTGAGAGGGAAAATCGTATCTCATTATCGCGAGATGGCTGAATCTGTGGCGGTAAGACATCGCCATCAGCATTATCGTTGACTTCCTACGTGGTTTCCATGGTAACATCCTCATTACTGATCTTATTAAGTGACATCTCTGATATCGTTATGATAATTATTTCCATCAACTTTATCATCACGATGACAATCATGAGTGGTTAACTTGTTTTTGAAGTTGTTGCTATGACAACATCAAATACCCTGTTAAGTGACATCGTCGTCATCACCATCAACCTTATCGTCATTATCAGCTTATCATATTTATCAAGCTTTTCGTTAACGCCCTTCTATTCTTAGTGTGGGCACTTTTTTTAGCTGGGAACTAGACAGACCGCTTGGATATGATTAGGAAGAGCAGATGTATTCGTTGCCACTGATCCTAGAAATCGATAGGCACATCTGCGTGTCTATTTCCTAGAGCCTCTATGATGTAATTATCAATATTCTTTTAAGCCGAGATTTTGAGGATATTTCCTAAATCCTGCTACGTGCAAGTCAACATTTCATTCCAGTCTTAAAAGGAAACGTCGTCTCAATGTGTTTGAAAAGCGTTTGGATTCTGTTTAAGGCCGACGTAAGAACACACCAGACAACAGTATTTTAGCTTGTGGAATATTACAGTAATCTTTAAGATTAGTATTTTATCGCGCGCTTTCGGCATTCAGAGCAACAGCTGGATTATTTCATCCAAAATCGAAATTGGCCTTGGGCAGATATTGGATCAATTTCCCCTCGCGGTTGCCTTGGAAACGAGTTAAGCGCGCCATGCATTGTAACTAGTGCAATCGCGGGATCCAATAGACCTTATTCGCTTGGGCGTAATGTTTTCCCAATTCAGACCTCTTGGGAACACGACTCTTTGTTTGAGGTTTATCCATATTAATGTTCTTCTCAAGCGTTACCATGAAACAAAGGAAAAAGTCCCAAAGGAATGACACGTGACCTGCATTGGGAAAACAAATACGAACAAGCGAATAAGGTCTATTGATCTTTTTCGAATTCGCCGAATACTGCTGTGTTTCTTGATTACAGACTATAAGTTTGCCTATTCTTTCATGGTCGAAGGAAAATCACTCTATGTGCATGACTCTATCTGCGGCTAGTTTTTTACTCTGTCTACCTCCGTTTGTGTGAAAACAAAGTCTGGATCTGCGGATCCCGTTAACCTAATTTTAAACCGAGCGAGACTAGAACTCCAAGTGGCGATGGTCACCTGTTTTATTAGATAGGTAGGTCCTGAGTGAACGCTGCTAAGATGTTGGTCATTATAGGATGAAAAAACTACCAAAAAGTAAAGATCAAAACAATGTCTTTACTTCTAAAATGGGTTTGTACGTGGGTACAACCATAACTAAATTGTAATGTATCAACCACGCTATTCAATTATTATGACCAAGCTTTCGCACCAAAGGTGTATCATCAGGGTAAAGAACATAGCGGGAGGACGCGAATTTTGGTAGTATAAATTGTAACAACTGTAAAAATGTTCTTTACCCTGATGATGCACCTTTGGTGCGAAAGCTTGGTCATAATAATTGAATAGCGTGGTTGATACATTACAATTTAGTAATGTGTTTACTGATCGTTGTATCGATGAAATTCAGCAAATCCTAAGAATTCTTTCGCATTGTATCGTAATAATCTAAGAACCACATATGGGCTGAATAAAATAAATTATAAGCAATCATAGCCTCACTTCAGACAAATCGTTCTTTACCTCTCGACCTTTTAGGAACTCTTTTAGTTATCGACTAAATGCAGGTTTGCTAATAGGCGTTTGAACCAACGCATTCAAGTAACCATGTTAATTCAATAAGTGAGAATCCAGCAGCCTTTCTTTCTTTCGTTTTTGATTATTTAGTGCTATAGGTAAGCGCATTGTCGTTAAATATTGTTTTTATATTACGCTAGTATTGCAAAATCCAGAATCAACTTCTGGTTGGATTGCGTCAATGTGTGTCCTCTTATTGCCGTCGTCCCTGATGGGAAGGCCATGTTAACAAATTGTTTTTATATCAATGGTGCTACTCTCTCTCTCTCCCTTGTAGCTGCGCAAACTGGCTTCAAATCTTGCCCAAATTGAACGACGGGGTAGGGGAGGGGAGGGGAGGAAGTCGGTGATCGTCCCTTACATCTTTTTGTAGCGTTTCCCGCCCATAGTCCTTCTATCACGTGGTAGATGTGTTTGACTGTGGGGGGGAGGGGGGGGTGCTGGAAGTAATTTGTAACCACCTTGTTAGGGTCCGGTCATTAATGTTAGAGGGTGTAGAACCGGTGCAAATTGGGGGAGGGTCAATATTTTTCATGCAAACTCAAAGGAAAGGGCTTCTCAAAAATATGTACATCAAAATTAAAATACACAAGCCCTCCCCATCTAATTTAATAATAACAGCCGGTTCTTAAGTCAATATAGCAATAACTTCCAACCCTAGCCGTCCTTTGTCGCTATTTATATGACAAAGTTCACAAAAGCTAGCGAATTACACAACGTGGCAGTGGCTTTAGGAAAAAGCCAAATGTTCTTTTATTTTTTGCAATAAGTTCCTTTCAAACTGCGCATGCTCACTTTGTTTATCTGCTTTTCAACAACAGCTCATCCGAGATTAAGTTTTTAATCCAAGTATTAACTTTTCTTAGTAAAGGTTAAAAGTATCCCATATTTCCAATCCAAGGCCAACTGAGATAACTATAATACCATTAATCTGCATACAAGGAGTTCTAGATCTAAGCAGTCTTTTATCTTTTAAAGTAACTAACGCTGCCAGGCGGTTTTTTACTGAGATGCGCCCCACGCGTGACCAGAATCCCCTCAGAATGGGTTGCTGAAAAACAAGGGGGCCATAAAAGATTTGTGCCGTGGTTAGGGTACGTTTAAATGACAGCCAGGATGAATTCTGTTGACTGGGGGATCAAATGCTTCAGGTCATCACGGGAGAAACGGAAACCTTTCATATGACGTGATAAACGGTGTCGCCTTAAACAAGGTGTACTTTTAAATCCCGGGTGACTTAACACAGCTCGTCCACTCAATAGAGGCTTTGCACCATCACGTGATGGCAGCCATGACAGGAGACACAACAATACAGTCTTTTTCCTCTGGGAAACTGAATTCTTTCTCATGTAAATCAGATTAGACCAGATTCAATTGTTCCTGTCATGGCTGCCATCACGTGATGGTGCAAAGCCTCGACGAGTGCTTGCTTAATCCGTGACCACTTATGATATGGATGATATGAATGTCTCGATGAGACATTCATATCATCCATACAGATCTACTTCGTGCAAAAAAATTTTGCAACTTGCAACATCGTTTTCGGTTGCGTGACAAGTTGTGTACATGGTGGTAATACGAGTAACATCACTCTACAACTTGCAACGCAACAATGTTGCGCGCCCGGGGATACTCTCTACATTGGCCTATACGGGGATGCTCCGCCCGAAAGGGGTACCTTTTTAGGCCAAAGGTATAGAAAAGGGTTGGGAATTTGCGAGTTCGGGTATACGGAAGGGTAGGGTTTCACCATGCTAGTATAACAAAGCCGGTACGTATATAAAAGGGGTACCTTTTCAGGCAAAGGTGTGTGAAACGGGTATCTTTTTTGCAGAAATTTGGTATATAAAAGGGTAAGGGGTCCAGAATCTGGGTGGAGCATCCCCGTACAAAATGGTTGGAAGTACCCCCCCCCCGGGGGTTGCGCGACAAGTTGCATATTTTGTTGCTCGTTTTACCACACCTTAAGCTGCAGCTACTGAGTTTTCCTTTAAAAAATTCCAAAATGAAAAGATAGCGCGCTGGTTTTCTGAACAAATTAACAAATTTTGCTTTCTGCTGAGCATAAAACGAGCAAAAATAACTTTCGAGGAAACTTTATCGTTTATAATCTGGCTTCAATTTCAAATAAGTAATCGTTGATTAGTTGATCTGTTTCTTGTTTCGTTTTCAACTTACCCATTCTTAATGACCATTAACATTTTATTCATTCTTTGACGCCATATGCATATCAGCTTAGGCATTTGATTAGCATAAACACCACAGAGCTCCATGAGAGCTTGAAACTTTTAATATACACAGCTATTTCAAAAATGGTTGAGGGGGCGAACGGTAAATGGCGATTGGCGATATTCCAGTTTCGAGTTCTCCGTTATACAGGATTAGCCTCGTTGTTGTGTAGAATATTCACGCGTTTCGGTGAAGATCCGTGGAATTTCAAAGTGTTTGTATTGTTCAAGTCGTGCATTCTTCGATCTATCTTTGTTATTTTTGCATATTTTGACACTAAAATGAGGCTAACCCTGTAGAAATGAGTCTGTAATCAAGAAACACAGCAGTATTCGGCGAATTCGAAAAAGATCAATAGACCTTATTCGCTTGTTCGTATTTGTTTTCCCAATGCAGGTCACGTGTCATTCCTTTGGGACTTTTTCCTTTGTATACTGGTAACGCTTGAAAAGTTATACATTAATATGGATAAACCTCAAACAAAGAATCGTGTTCCCAAGAGATCTGAATTGGGAAAACATGACGCGAATAAGGTCTATTGCACGACCAAAAGGAACTGTGGATCATTAAGAATTTAATCGACACATTCACTTCTAGATACCTAAAACAATGCCTGCTGAAGATCTTCGCTGAATGGGCATTGTCTAGGTATTTAGAAATGAATATGAAGAAATTCGTATTGCACCACAGTTCCTTTTGGTCGTGCAATTGCCAATCGCCATTTGCCGTTCGTCCCCTCATTTTTGAAATAGATGTATACTGCAAAGAAACGGAAAACATGAGCATGATTTAATAGGCCCGGCGAACAACAGACTTCAGCATCATTGTATCCTGGTAATTTTCAACGCCAATATAGATTGCAGTTTCTTTAAGATAACCTATCCGTATCCAGATAAACTAATATTTCAGTTTAAGCGGGTCCCGTAAATCAGGAAGAAGCTGTAAGAAACAGTGCAGAATGAATTAGGTGTAAATCCATGGCGTAATGAAAATGCAGGAAGATTTGCTTACCACACGTTAGATCACAAATTACATAACTACCAAAAACCTTTGTGCTTTGGAATCATGTTTAATCATGTTTTGAGATGTTTAAGCTTTTTTTTTGGGGGGGGGGGGTAGGGGGTACATTTTGTATCTTGTCTGTCATATTAAGCTTGTGTCTTTCGTTACATCGTATATCTTGTCTATTATTTCCCTGGGTGTTGTCAGCCTGGTGTCTATGTTTTCTATTGTCTTCATTTGTCTGTATTGCTAGATGTAACTAGTAATTGACATTTTCGGAGATAACTGTGCAGTTGGGTGGTCTATACTGTAACATTCCTTCCCTTTCCCCGCCTCTTATCATTCCACATTTTTCTCTTTCTACTTCTCCGACTTCTACACCTCTTCTTCCTCCTCCCTTTGTCTAAAATTCTCTTCTTTTTTCTCATTTCTTTTCTTTTCTTTCCCTGTGTTCTATTTTTCCCTTTCTTAAGTTCTTCCATCTTCTTAAGTTCTTCCATCCCATTTCATCCCATTTCATCCACTTTCGTCGGTCTTCTCTCTCATATTCTACAACTCTTACTTCTCGCTTTATCTAATGGTCTCTTCTTTTTTCTCATTTCTTTTCTTTCTCTGTGTTCCTTTTTTCCCTATCCCAAGTTCTTCTTCCATCCCTTTTAATCCCTTTCGTTCTTTTTTTATCTAAAACTTACGTTCCTCCAGTCACTAGTCAGCCATACCTGCCTGTACGTCTCTTCATCCCGTGACTCAATAAACCTTTTTCTTTCTCTAGCAAAGTCAACTGCTTGTTGAAACAATTAGTTGTTCCCATATTCGTTTGCCGAATTCTTCAGATTGTCAAGCACACCATTAAAATGCTCTCAAAGGTCGCCAAAGGTTAAGCGGGGTATGCTCATAGTGCTCACGCGTTGATCTCTACGGGAGCTTTGGCAGATGCTTTCGATATACAGCTATTTCAAAAAGGTTGCTCGTGAAGGTTTTGTTGCATGTTGCTTGTTGCATACTAAGGCCGAAATGCACTATTGGCGATGTGAACCAAATAACTTTTCAGCGCAGCTCTTCACAATATGGAGCCGGCATATTTTCTTCTGTGTGACATCATTTACATATGATCTACAAAACATTTCAGTCTTGGCATGCAACATACAACAAAACCTTCAGCAACCTTTTTGAAATAGCTGTATACCTATTCCAAAAACGTCACAGCCGAAGGCAACAAGCCAAGTCCGCAAGGCAGTAATTCAGTAATTCATCCATTTTGATGCGGTCATTTTAGTCTTTTTACAGTGGCAGGCTGCTATGCTTCCCAAGATCATATGTGTATCCGAAAACTCAGCTAATATCCTGACCATCCCCCCCCCCAAAAAAAAAATAGATTCAAGTTGGAAGTTGGGGGGAAATCAGCCAAAAATATTGGTCATATTTGGGGCTCATGCCCATGATTAAAATATATGTAGAGTGAGAGTTAGGTAAGAGCAAAATATATAAGCAAAGATGGGGGGTTCATGTAAATATTCATATCTCCACCAGCCTCTCTCCAGATAAAAAGTTAACAGTTCCTGAACTACCGACTTTCTTAATTTGTAAAGGAATTTAAATTAAAAGCATTGCGGAGATGTTGTTAGTGTATGCGACACAGATTTGTGAAATGTGTGGATTCTTCAGCTCATCTTGCTGCCACATGCAGCCTTAGGCGGGTTTCTGGTTAGTTCTTTAACAGCTCTGTACTTAGAGCTTTTATCCACAAATTGCAATTTAAAAATATACACAACTGATGCCTGATTCAAAGACTTAAGTGTTTCAGTGGATAACCAACAAGATGAGGATTCCATATTTATTCCATACAACAAAAACAAAAGAATGAATGAATGAATGAAAAGTACGAATGAGTCCGAGAGCGGATTTCAAGTTAAAAGAACTTCATTGGTTTTTGTT
>JAAAQI020143679.1:10556-30860 GCA_011800005.2 Stichodactyla mertensii
GAATGAATGAATGAATGAAAAGTACGAATGAGTCCGAGAGCGGATTTCAAGTTAAAAGAACTTCATTGGTTTTTGTTTGTGAGTCAGATTTGATGTTTTCCGTAATCAAAAAGAATTTATTAAAGTTTAAAAATATAGGTCGCGCCGCCATCCGGTACTGACCAGCCGGTCCAGTCTAAAAATTAAAAGTTGACGTTTTTAAAGTGCTAGTTTACACAAACGGAGTGTTTAAAGAAAAATGTTCGAAGTTTTAATTTTAGCTGATGGTGGGGTGTCTATTCAATCTTTTACGTTTGTTTGTTGGGTTTTTTTTAACGCGAAGAATTGTCTTTTGATATTGGAATGAAGAGCTGATTAATTAGGTTTTTAATTAAAAGCTACTTACGAGAAATTCTTTCCATATGAAAATAATCAACATAAGCATGTCTTCTGCGGTCAGTATTCGAAATGTACCAACGCGATAACTGCCTCGCCTTTGAGTAGTTAAGCCGTAACAGTTTTATAAAGATTTTTGCATGTGTTAAGATATTGGGTACACAACTGTAAACAAATCGTTAACGATTATTATTTATTTGCTTAAGGAATCAACAAGATCTACTGGAAATCTGCTTTTGTTTAAACTAGAATAAACTTACAAAGCCTCGGGGTATTGATAAGTAATATCCTCGTTGAATTTCAAAACAGAATCGATTCAAATCCTTTATCTCTAAGAATATGATGGGAATACGATCACTGATTATGGTTTCGGCCTTTTCAGGATTGATTCTATAGACTGGCTTGTGGAATTCGATGTCAAATGATCAATAGATCGGCTTTGTACTTAGAAGAAAAAGGACCCTCCTTCCACCATTTACAGAGTACAGTTACGTCATAATCACAAAGATTAACACCGAGGTACAAAAATGTAAATATTAAACATATTCAAAAGGTTACTGCCTTGTTAAAACCTGCGCTTATTTTGACTCGTTCGGGCGCAAGAGGCTAATAAACTCGTCATTCAAATAACAGACAAAAAATCGAGAAAAAAACTCCACATGATTCTGTGCCAACAAGAAAGCTTTTCTTGACAGATCACTAGTTCTTTTGATGCGCAGATTCACAGTATGTGAAAGCATTTTCATTATCAATAACAATACAGCGTCACTGGAAGTCCCGCTCATCAGTGACCTCTTCAGTTTGCGGTAAATCAAAACTTGCAGCCATAAAATCGCTGGTGCCGGCAGTTTATCGCCCAGATCTGGGATACTCTAAGATATCTAATTACATGTAGAAAAGAATGCTTAGAGGTCTTTGAGTCTGAATCGTACACAGTAAAGTTGCCGGCCAGATCTTCAAAGTCTGACTATCTTTCTAAGTCTGTTCTTTGGAAACAGAGATAGCGCATCTTCGTTGCGTCGACGATCTTACAGACTGGCATTTGTGGAATTTTGGCACTCGCGGGAAACTGAAAACTCAACGAAACTTGTTTCTTTTTCACAGCAATTCTTGGAAAAGAAGAGGTAGAGGAAAAATGAGCTTTTTTAATTCAACCGAGAGTCCGATCACCGCGCTGAACTCGACGTTTGAGGGAGCTACCAATGCGACTGTTGGAGACAAACTTGTCGAGCCGCTTTGGTCTACGATAATACGCTTCGTTCTTTCAATTGGGATTTTCATTGTAGGTAAGTAACTGAACCTAAACTAAAGATGCATCGTACGGAATAGATTATACGCTTCTTAAACGCGCACCTCTCGGTCAATTTGTCGCTCTAAGAGCTTTAATGTCTCTTGAAATTCATAGACCTTATCGAAATATCTTTGTACAGAGATTTAAAGAATCTTGCGCTGTCTCCTCGAGCTCTTTTGAGGAAAGGTTTTAGACATCATTATTGTTTTATCGACTCTAAGCTCTTATTATTGATCTGCTTGGTTCGTCATCCTGGTGGTTTTACATTTTGGAGGTATTACGGAAAGGCTAATTGCTTAGTGAGAGAGAAATGCCACACAACGCGCGGCGCATTGTGAGAGTCACAGTCCCTATCCAAGCTCTGTTTTTTATTTGACTCAAAACACATCAAGGTCCCAGCTGCACATATGGTTGTTACTAACCTTGAAATAACTGATTAACTCCCCTAATTACGAATGCCTTTCCTTCTTCAGCACTTTCTCTAGTCTGTAAAATATCTCGCTTGAAAGACATATCAACGAAGCGATGGCAGGCTAAAAAGCTCTTTCTAGTGTCCAATTTTCTTTTTCCCTAAGTTGATAATTAGGTTTTGCAGTCGTAATTAATTTAATTTTAATCCGTTCCTTAAAAAAGGCGTCTAGCTGACGAAACTTAAACATGTTGAATGGTTCAGTATTTTATAATTATTTTCTAAAATCCTGCTTTTCTAAAGTTCTGGTCACTGAAAAACATGACCGAGGACAAGCTTTGTAAACAAGAGAAGTGAATAACCGAGTTTTAATTACTCGTGGCTTACAAGTTAACCGTTAACTTGACCTGAATGTAAAATTGGCTATTTTCAGAACTCAAAATATAACACCTAAAGGAAAGTCTTAAATGATTTTGTCAATTTTACCACGTTCTTTAAGAGATTTTTATTTTTTATTCTATGACAGACCTTTCTTGACGAATTCAAAATTTTTGCTCGCTCTGATAATCTTTGTGTAAATTATATGCTACGTAAACATTAAGAAACTCTCCGATATCAAACAAAACAAAAAACTAATCAAGTAACAAGCGATAAAGACCCACATATTTATAAACTATTACGGCACTGTACTTCTGCTGGCGGAGATCTGTGGTCGTTTTCGAGACGTCCACGGCTTCGCCTGCAGGAAAAAAACCTGAACTTCAAAGGAATTCTCAGCTAAAGACTTGCTTTACGCGTTTATTATCTAGCAGATTCTTTTATCGAGGCTGTACTTGATATTTAATTGACCGGAAGCCAAACTCTTCTTAAAACTGATTTCCAAGTAAACTTATTGTCACGTACTTAGTAAAGTCTCAACACCCAATAGAAATTAGGCAGGGTACTTCTCGAATACATAATTTGCGCGTTTTGAATGTTGTGCCATGCTAAAACGATGCTAAAAGCGAGAGAACAGGCTTACGTATTGTAATTTGATCGCTCGTATCGTGATATTTAACCAAAAACATGTACAAATCTTATCTTATTGTTTCATCACTTGAAAGATGTTAGAAGTATTGCACACCACTCGCTTCAGGCAATGGGTACTATGACAACGAACTAAGAGGACAAAACGATTCAGGAAATCTCTTAGAAGCGTTATAATTGGATTTATATTCTTAAAGATTAAATTGTAGTAGTTTCTTTCAGTGCAAATTTCTTGACAGTAATTTCTTTCGTAAGCCTGATTAAGAAGGATTAGATCAGATGTTGTGATCAAAGCTAAACCAGGACTCTTCTAAACGGCGTCCCCTGAGAATAAGAAAAGTACTTCAGACAGACTTTGGCATAACGAATGTATAAAACACTAAATCAACTTTCTTTTTAGAACTGAAAGTGGGAATCCGGGTTGGGAACATTTTACATGGCATCTATAAGTTGCCTGAAGTGGTAAAAGTGCTGTCTGTTTCCATCTCTAAAACTGTTGTATGTTGCCTTCCTAAAACAAAGAAAATTATTACACACCCACTCAGTTAACCTCGGCCAGTGTCTATCGTTCGCGTTTTCAGTTTACTTTAAACTAAGGAGACACTAGGTTTTTCACAGTTTACTTACATTATCGAGTTATTTGAGAGTGAATTCTGTTCCAGACATTTTTCTTAAAGGTTTAAAATGGAGTTAACGACGACAAAGTTTTTTCTCGACGTTTCGATGCTAATAACATCATTTTCAAAAAAAAAAAAGCTTAAAAGCTTCTTCTGTAAATGCACTTTTCAAGCTTTAATCAAAGCAACAAAAAATGGTAAAGTCAGAGTTAATATTTGGGACAAAACTATTATTCACTAAATCCATCCCAAAGGAAATTCTCCGCATCAAATTAGTCTTTTGTCAGTATTTGTAGATTACTTTTTAATCAGAACTCCCATGTGATAACGCAATGGTATATCCGGAAAGGATATGAACTAGTTCCAAATATAAATATAGGCGGACGGTTTTCGTTTTCAGTATCTTTGCAATCAAATCCACGAAAAGTTACGTATTGATTCAGGCTCTTCTTTCACCTTTAAGTGTTCGACAGGATTAAATTTCCCAAAGTGGTTTGATGTGCCAAGTGGTTTTTCTCGTCAGTTAATTGCCCTATGTTATCATTACGTCACATCAAAACGATCTGTTGTTCAAACGCTAAGGATTATGGTCGTGGGAGGGGGACAAAACAATAACAACACAAAGAAAATCGATATGAAATGCGTTTTGTAGACCGTAGAAAAGCGGTAACCAAATACAGTAAATATTGTGTATTAAACATCAATACATCTTATACTCGAAAACCAGACAGTTTAAGAGTAAACTTTTCTTAGCAGAGCGAATTTCATTCAAATTCCTATTCTAGACGATTCTGTCCTCCTCATAAACAGGCCGTGAGGATAGGGCAATCATTAGTCGATAAAATTGAAGGCTGAGCCTCTTCTAACAAGAATTCGTTCTTCGAGATGAAAAGCGCAACAATTGATAAGAGGAAACTTTGATGAGTATTTCATGCACCTTCGTCAGACAATTAGCCTCTAGTTTGAAGAATCCAATTAAAAAACAGGAAGCAATAGTTGCGAAGCTATCAAAACTAGGAAAGAAAATTGCTACTCTTTTCGGTGCTGTTTGATGTTAGTAATAAAGATATATATTTCTGTTGTTATAAATTCTGTTGTTACTGATGATGCTGTTGCTGTTGTTGATGTTGTTGCTGACGCTGTTGTCGTTGTGGTTGTTGTTTTTGTCGTTGATGCATTGTAAGCAAACTAATTGTTTTATTATTCATTCAATATACACCTGCTTGCAAGAAGGTTGTCATAGGAAAAAGGAGCATTTGTAGTTTAGGAATAAATTAAAATGACAAAAGAAGATCATTGAAGCTGAACTCTTACTTTTGTCTTCGGAGTTAAGCTTCAATTATCTTTTTTCGTCTTATAATTTATTCCTTTCTCACTAAATTACTAAAGTTCTTTTTTTCCTATGACAACCTTTTTGCAAGTAGGTGTATATATATATAACATAAAAACATGATTTAACTGATTTTTCTTTATTAAATTATTACTTAAGATGGAGTTTACAAGTCCGTAAGTGACACCAGAGTACACCCAAAAAAATTGTAGGATGATGACGTCTGGTCATGGAGAATTGACCAGGGGTCCTCAGCCAATCAGAAACGAGTATATATTTTGAATGAATGATAATAGCAGATGATGATAATGTTGTTTTAGTGATAAAGATGTTGCTGTTGTTATTAATTCTGTTGTTACTGATGATGCTGTTGTTGTTGTTGTTGATGCTGATGTTGTTGCTGTTCTTGTTGCTGTCATTTACTTCTGCAGCTCACTGTTGTTGTTGGAGCTGTCATCATTCTTTTTCTTGTTCTTGTTATAACTCTTCATCATTCTGTTACATGTTTATTCCATCATCTTTCAGGTGTTATTGGCAATTTCTTGGTGTGTGTAGTAGTGTTCAAAAACCATCGTATGCAAACGGCTATGAACATGTTCCTGGTCAACCTTGCTATCTGCGACACGTTTGTCTGTATTTTTAACATCATCTTTACACTGATCTATTGGCAAATGAGAGAATGGCCATTTGGCTTGGCGTGGTGCAAACTACTACCGAGTAAGTTTTCTAGTTCATTTATTTACCTTTGCTTATTTATTCATTTCTTTGTTTGTTTGTTTCAAACAGCTGAGAAATTTCATTATCTGCCTCAAATGTCATGGTTGCCCTTTTTTCCTCATAAGAATTCCACTCTAGATTCCATATCCTGATGTCATGTGGATAATTTGTCATCATATTAAAGCGCTCACCTGATTTCCCCACTTGAGCCACATTCAAGAGATAATTGGAGCACAGCAAAGACTGATTTTAACTGCCCTTTTATCAAAGACCTTGGAAACTAGTTCATTTTTCCATACTCTTACTGGGGAAATTAGATAAATTACCATCAAGGTCAATGTGCGCCACCAAAAGCTAACCAAAACTCTTTAATTATGTGACATATCAGCACTTTTAAAATTTAATGTTTTCGATCATGCACAACGGAAATAATGCTATCAGACTTTTACTCAAAACCACTTGAAATTTTGCCTGCAAAATCTTGTGCTAATGGAGAAAAGCTTAATATGCATCCGAATTCCTTGATTTGAATTTCATGAGCTTCTTTCTTCTTTCAGTAATCCTTCTTTTTAAATATAAGATAATAAGTGTATATCTGGCTGTCAATGTGAGATTCTTCATTGTGTCGTCTGTTACAAAAAAATGGGCTTTGCGACATGTCGTTTAATATGTTTTATCCTTGAGGTCAACTAGCGCGTCGTTCAATGCGCGGTTCATCCACACGCAAGTGTCAAAACTCTTTCCATAAGCGATTTAAACTAAACTAATCCGTTCAACTGAATTAAGGGGCCCCTCAAGACGAGCTAATCAAAATATGAATGGATTTTTGGGCCTTAAACTTTGAATCACAGAAACAGCAGCAATCATTAAGAGAGCGATTGCTAATGAAAAAGAAAGCTAGACAAATGATGTCACCTTTTTGTGCGAAGATGTTTATCTTCAAGGCACAACGTCTCGTGGTTTTTGTCTTATCTTCTGGCCTCTAGGACAAGCGAATCGCTTCTTTAATTTATATTGTGCGTGTTTTGTCGGATTAAGATTAATTCGAAATACCATTAGCAACATCTTTGTACTGCTGTGTTATCTAATGATTCGTTGCACAAGATGTGATGATATTGTGTCTGTCCTGTGTGTATGCGGGGTATCTAGTAGGGAATTGCAGAAAACTGACAGGGTCAGTAACGGAAGGGAAAGAGGAGAACAAAGTAAACTGGAAAAGAACGAGAGCTTCACATTTGGCAGCTCGTCCACCTTCACTGACGTACCTCTTCTTTGTCCCTCTTCGAGATCTTATCAGTGCTTGAATCACATACACAACTGCATGCACACAATTTGCTTTTTCAGAGTAAGCAAGAACCAATAAAATAATTCCTTAAATCAAAAGGAAAATGTTTGAAGAAACAGTGCTTTCACTAAGCCGATCTGCTATTAAATCTATAGCCATCTATTGCTTTCAAAACTGAAAAAAGTATCAATATAAAACAAAAAGTGTGGCCTTTGAAGATGCACTAGATACATTCGGTCAGTCATCTGGTTGGTTGGTCGTTCAGCCAGTAGAAGCCTTACTTTCTGTCTTCGATTGATCGGGAGGTTGGTTGGTTGGTCGCATGGTTGGGCAGCTTATCGGTGAATCAGTTTCTTGTCAGGTGATTGGTTGGATGTTAGATAGTCCGTGTATCAACATTTGGTTACTAGTCGGCTGGTCAGCCGGTCGGTCGGTCGCGGTCGATTCCCCGGTTGGTTATCTATCGTTTCCTGAGTTCTCTATATCGAAAGATGTGTAAGAAACTAATGTTAATTCCTCTCCTTAAACAGCTCTTCAAATAATGAACATCTCTGCATCAACCGGTTCATTGGTTGCCATAACAGTAGAGCGATATAGAGCAATATGTATGCCTATGGCGTTGCCCCTTTCTCGAGGACAGGCCAAGCTCTCTATCGCATTAGCCTGGATCATTGGTTTATTCGTAGCTTTACCTGAAGTTGGTGCCTACAAAATCGTTGAAGGATTTGCATTTAGTTGCATGGAAGTTTGGCCGATTCCAGTTCTTCAAAAAGTCTACTCGATGTTTTTATTCGTTGCCATCTACTTATTACCATTGTTGTTTCTTCTACCTGCTTACATACACATGATTTACAAGCTATGGGCCGTCGAAGACATCAAGTCGTCGCCTTGTGGAGTGACGCAAGGTGACCCACAGGCCTTGAAAAGAAGAAAAAACGTCTTGATGATGATGGCAATTGTAGTAGTGTCTTACGCTCTGTGCCTTTTACCATACCACACAATATACATGTGGATGGATTATGGAACAGGTGAGTCAACGATTATAAATAGATGAATTACTGTTTTTTATTCCACACCATAGAAAATACAGCAAATCAGAATACAGGAAGGCCGTTGTATATTCGTTGGTATTTCTTCCCATCATGCATTTGTGTTTCTAAAATAGTTATACAATGCTTTCTCATGGTACACCATGGAATATCCCACATGTCGCTTGTATTTTCTTTGTATGCGCACTCACCTAAAGGCTCGTGTGTACACATAAAAAGGACAGGTGAAGCGTGCGATATTCCATGGTGTACTACGAGAGAGCATTGTATAATTAGCACCTTTATCGGTTGTCCACTTTGAGGGGAACTTTGCATAAATACAATAGCTCGTTATCAATCATTCACTGCGAAATAAAAGCTATATAGATCTTTTCAGCTTAAACCTAATGACTCTCCATTTCAGATCACATGTCATTTTCCTTTGCTTAATGTTAACGACTAAGAAGATACATTAACATGGATAGCCCCAAGCAAATAATTTTATTCTCAAGAGTTTTGAAATGGGAAAACATTACATCATAGCTTAACTGATCTACTGTGTTTATGTAACGTCCCCTCAAATTTGATACAAAAATCCAAAACGTAATGCTTTTTGGGTCACAAGAAAGCGGGAATTTACAATTCAGAATCCTGACCAGGAGTAGAAAGCGTGCTCTCGTAAAGTAAGAATACAGCGGTTTTCGTATAAATAGAAAACGTACGGTACTGACTTACAGCACGTACACGGTACGGGATGCCCAGGGCTCGACACTAATTATTTTTAGGTACTAGTCCTTGGGCTAGTCACTTCGGATAATAACTAGTCTCAAGGTCTTTTTCCCCTCTTATTTTCACTAGTCCACAGCAAACATTAACTAGTCTGAGACTAGTAGATGTATGTTAGTGTCGAGCCCTGAATGCCTTAAGACTAAAATGGTTTATTATATTGTTTTGGTGTGAATCATCCAGTTATCACGCGTAGACAGTGCGGTATGCCGTAACATAACACTAAAATGCATTCTTACAGTGCTTAGTTACGGTTACGGTACGGCTACGAATTTCACGTATCCTTTCCCACTCATACGAAATCCGCTCTAACAAATATCCTTGTCTTGCAGGTTTTCAATACAATTACACTTGGCTAGTCCTGAACTATTGCCAGATCGTTTCTTGGTTCAACAGTTGCATCAACCCAATCATATACTGGTTTTTCAGTGAACAGTTTTCAAAGGAGTTCAATAAGATCCTTGGATGCGACCGAATAAAGAGGCGAAGGCGGTTCTCCTTCACTCATAGCTCCTCTGACCAAAACCAATCGACGGCCCCAGGCCACACGTTACAAACGCATACTAATACGAATAAAGTATAATAGAGAAGAGATGGAAAAGATTTTTAACCCTAAGGGGATTTTCTTAACAACCCAATGACTGGGGCAAAGAAGTTTTCCAAATTCTTTGCCAAGATTGCAAGAGTTGGACGCAATGGCAGATGGGATAAATTGAAAATGGCTTGGAAGAGCCAGAAAATTGGTCAAGAAACAAACCAGTTAAAAAAAAATTGTGGAAAGATCAAAGACGCCACTTGATGGTCAAAAATGGCACTTGATAACGAAGCAGAATTCATCACTGCTATCTAAGATTTTAACCAATATAGCTTCGTGGATTTACATTAAAAAGGAAATATATCGGGGCTGTCGGCCGGGGGCCCTGAGAAACAGCATCGTATAAACTACTCTCCATGGATATCGATCGAATATAGCCGTCGTAAAATAGTAAATGGATGGTGATGAATGCGTTAGGAACCTTTCCGAACATTGAAATTGAATGTTTCTAAAACAATAGTAGCCTACGAAAGACATTACTAGCTTTACTGGATTACAACTGTACACTCTTCAACCAGAAAAGGCCACATACCCTTAATAACCAGGAGTTCAAGATATGTAAGAACCTTGGATGTGGATATCATTTGCTTTCTATGCACAGTACGGTATACGGTCTAGAAGTACATCGACTGAGGACAAACGTGTGTTTAGCCGCATGTACACTTATTTCAAAAAACATTGTCGCGGCTAAAAGCGGCAAGCAACATGCCAAGACCGCAAGGGACGTCGGTACTTTTTAATTCCAATTAATGTATTCACTGTGGGAGGTTGCGTGCACAATGAATATGCAATACCAAAGCTGCGAACAAAATGCACGTGCTATAGAAACTATTATTCTTGCGGAATAAATTAACTGCGAGTTTAATTTACCAGTATCCTTTGCAATCATGGCTTGTAGTTTGTAGCTTTTGATCGCGACAAAGTCTATTAATAATCGCCGCTCTATGGATTACATATGAGTCACTAAAACAAACCGTGGACCAAATGAGAGGGGAAAGAAGAAAATTTAAAGCCATTTTGTAATTACCATTTTGTACACCGAGTGCAATAATGGCGTCTTGTTATTATTCTGGACTTACTAGCCTCGCGTTCAAGTGGAAACTCAAAAGCGTTTTCACATGTATGAGAGGCTAGTCATTCCAGAACAATATTCAAATTGTTCGCCATAATTGCATTCGGTGTATTTCTTTTCTTTCCAGGGTCTTTATTCGCCTAGTTCCGTCTCACCCGAGGCAAGCACTATACATTGTAAAAAAAAAAAAAAAAAAGATGTTAAAGCGCACAATGCTAAGCATAAACGTTTTTCACGTTCGTAATTTTGAACCAGCTCATTGCGCTTTCAATCTTAAGTGGTTGTGTAAGCATAGCTTTCTTGTTAAGGTGGTGTAAACTTAAGGGTCAGTGTTTCTTGTGACGCGTGCCTCTTCGTTTGCACACGTTATGTCATCGCGGCCATCATGGTGCCATTTACAAAAGATTTTTCATCAGTTCCTTTTGTCTGTACCACCAACATGGCCGCTATGCCTTTGTCTTTTGATCCTATTGGGAATCCCCTAGTTAAAAAAGTCAATATTCTTCACTTGCAGTTGTGGCAGGGAATGTTACCCAGGCAACGTCTCGAAATTACCGAGCCTGCTTCTCGAAACAATGCAACTAAATTGTAAGAAGAGAAGTCTTTATCGTGTTAGACGCGCTATATGCCTGCCAGTTTTTCGTTCAACGTGTTTTACCGCAACAAAATTGCGAGGCAAGTTCCAAAGAGCATTCCCTAGCGTAACACCACCTAGATATTTATGACAAAATTGAAAGATTGATAGGATATCAGACAAGTAATAAAGGCGTTCCCCAAGGAAAGGTTGTTGGTCCACTTTCACGGCTTCGAATTTATAGGGGATGCTCAAAATTATTACTTTCGTCTCTTCTTCAAATCCTTCCTCCGCTTCCTGTCCACTCGCTGTCTTTTCTATCCCTTCAGAGGTCTCCCCACTTTTTCGTGAGCTAAACCACCACAAAAAGATGCAACCTTTTCTTCTCCTACCATAGTTTCAATCCTGTGCAAAATGTGTTCGTTACCTATAGCTTCCTATGTGCCTTAAAAGATTCCTAGTCAACCACAATATACTGTGCGCCTATGTTATTGTTTACATACCTTAGATTCACTGCAAAACTTTAAAATATCAGCAATAAATGATGAATTGACAATGTATGAATATATTCTGAGGGGTGTAAATGCCACAGCATAAAAAACAAGATCGATGGAAATGGGTTCTAACAGCTTTACCTTCAGAGCGCCGCCATTTTACCTGGCAGACAAAATGACGGTTTGACCGAGGATTGGCTGTCTTCGGTGTGCAATGCATTGTAGTGGTTGACTAGGATTCTTTAATAAATATTTACAAAATGACATAATCTGCAAAGTTTTCGAAATACATTTGTAGAATTATTTTGACTTAGTGTGAATACTTAACGTCCTGCTTCGAAGTGAACGTCGTAAAATTAATCTTTCCTGACCGTTGGTCGACACGTCGGTTAACGTATCCTGTTAAAATTCACTCTAGACAAAAATAATTACAGTCACTTCAAACTTCGGATAAAAGAATCGTCATAACAAGTAGTAATGAACAGCTTTGCCAACAAGGTGTCAAATGCAATGATATAATAAATAAGTTGTAATTCTCGATTGATGTCGAGACAAAACTTGTCAATGTAGATGTCAGAATAGGCAATTTCCGAGTTCTCAAAAATTATGTGGCAAGGCTTCATGCGAAATCACACTTTGTGGTGTGAAACGACTGACTCGTTCTGTTGTCACCCTTTTCTCTATGAATCGTTCGCAGTTCTCTTGTAAGTAACAAACAAAAGTCAATTGTTTCGAACCACCAAGTGTGAGTTCGCACGAAGCCTCGCTTTCATGCATCATTGTTAACGGGAGTGGTTATAAATTGGCAGCATGGAAGGAATCAAGAAACGAAGGTAGTTGAAAAGAAAACGAAAAATGAAAAAAAAGACAAGTGAAAGGGACTGGATTGTACGGATTGAACTGTATAAGTTTAAGCGCAATATGAACAGTAGGATCCGAATCTATAGAACGTAGTGTGGAAAATGGTCGGCATTTCTTCAGCCTCGCGGCGTTAATTACTTTCGTCCTCTTCTACCGCTAGTTTATGACCAGCTCCTAAACAACCTTTGAGTGATATATGACAGTAGAATCCTCTCGCAATAGATCAAAGTAAACTAAACACTGCTACATATATCTGGAACCCCGCAATAATTATCTTCAAATTTTTTATGTATATATAAAATTCATTTATATCATTGACATTTGTCTGCGCCCCACGAGTTAAGCGTCACCAACGAAGCAACGAGCAGTGTTCATAAAAGCGCATTATTTTTGACTTAGTGTGAATACTTAACGTCCTGCTTCGAAGTGAACGTCGTAAAAGTAAACGTTCCTGACCTTTGGTCGACATCAAACTCTTGTGGTAAATAAGATTACAATTTCATTTTGTTTGTAGGTCCGGCACAACCTCTTGCGCATGCGCATTACTTCCTTTGATTCTCAAGATGTCAGAGAAATTTGATTATTATTGCTAAATACTCTAAAAGCCATGGAACTAAATGTGTGTACATTATGCATACTTAAAAAGGCTTGGAAACTTTAGAAATTAGTAGCATGAGTGTGTCCTTTGCAAACGGCGTTTGTTTTACGAATCAAGAGTGGTGTAGCGATTCCTGGACGCGGCATTTCATGTGAGTAGAGTTCTTGTTTGGTTTCCTTCTCGATTCTAGGCTTTTTCTCTGGGTTCTCTGGTTTTCCTCCTCCCGCAAAATTCAACGCGCTAAATTCCAATAGACCTCTTTAGCTTGGGCGTAACGTTTTCCCGTTTTAGACCACGTGTCATCCTCTTGGAAATAAGATTCTTTGTTTCAGGTAGATCCATATTAATGTATCTTATCAAGCGATTCTCAAAAAATAAAACCCAAAGGAATGACACGTGATCTGGAATGGGAAAACATTACGCCCAAACTAAAGAGGTCTTTTCGATAAAAACCTTTGCAGTTACTATTCCAACCGTCTCTACTGACATTGCGGGTACGCATACATTAAAGGCTAAATAACTAAAAAGGACGGCATCCGATCAAGAATATTCTTCAAATACGACAATCTACACATGTACAAGTTCTGCTGTCCCTGTACTGTCCTTCGAATGCAACTCTATTCATAAGGAATTTATAAAATGGAAGGTACGATTCTATATTATGGATGTGCGTGGTAAAATTTCGGGTTTTTTTTCCTTTTCTTTTTTTTCTTTTAGTCTCATTCGCTTTAATGTTTAATTAGGAAGTACACTGCAGAAGTCGTTTTCTTGAACGTCATGTAAACTATTCTCCCACGCCAGGAACAGATTACTTAATTCGATTTTTAAGCAATTTAATGGTCCATATCTCAGTGTCTTAAACAGAATCTTTCTCGAATCGAAGTTTTTTTGCATAACTCAATTCTATTTCCATCTCATTTTACGTGCCTTAACAAGAGGCAGGATTCATATATCTTAGTCAGAAACACTAGCTGCGCAAAAAAATAAGTACACGTTTGCAAAAGAAAAGATTCCACAATTTTTACAATACCTTCTCAAGGTTGCAAACTTGAGGGGCCACAAAACCAATAATTTAAGGGGGGATTAATCATTTTTATAAATATTTATTGAAAAACCTACATAGAACGGTATGATAATTTTTATCATAAATCTCCTGATCTGGCGTCCTGGCCCGTTAAATTACTTGGATTCGGATAAGCGCGCGCAACTTTGAAGAAAATGTCTATTTTTCTATTCTTAGCTATCGGAGGGGCATTCTTTCTTTAATATAATAACACCATTTAACTAGATCTTGGTTTGATATTCAGTTTTGAATAGAATGGTACATGTTTAGATATATGATCCTATTTTTATTACTATTGTTTTCACGAAATCCTCCCAACTAAAGACGACAAGATTACCGGTCCATTTTAGTTCGGCGTAGATTTTATTATAATCGGGCGCGGAAAAAAGCCATAAACAAAACAAAACCAAGATAAAACGTTTACTGATCCCGCCAAAGCCGATCGAACCGGGCTCTGCAGCTGTAGCTGGAGGGCGCAACAGCGCGGACGCTTCTCATCGTTATTAACAAAATAGTCTTGTTCCAATTTAAACCAGTCCCGATATCTAAAGGTTAATGGCTTAATTTGCTTGTGGTTTGAGACGTGACCAATCAGCAAATATTGATAAGGATTAAAAGACATCGCCATGAATTATTGATATCCATTAGAGGCAAAGCACTTTAGTCTATTTCTCTTAGTACGGAATCTAGGTCATACCATAAGCCCTGCTCTTAAGCTCTTTTCATTTCAGACTAATCAGATTGTGGCATAGACTTTCCAACTTTTAGAAGTGAACAGATGTGGCATTTCTTCTATACTCCTATGTTTTTTTCTGTGCGATATCAGTGTAATATCACACGAGGGAAGTTTGGGAGAAGTTGAGAGCTGTTAGTGTAAAACCGAGCCGTAGGTGAGGTTTTACACAGAGCTCGAGACTTTTACCCAAACTATCTCGAGTGTGATATTAGACCCATATCACACGGAAAAAACAATTTATATTTGTTTTGTAAAATAAAATAAAAAAAAACAATCCCTGTGATATTAGTCTCATGTAAACATAGCAGCTAGCCAATCAAAACGCGTGTTAGAAATTTATTATTTTACAAAGCTCTGTTTTGGGGGAAATTGATTGATTTAAGATGAAAGACAGTTTATCGGATAATAACTATTAGTTCTTTATTGCGAAGAGTAATCTATCTTAAAACATCAAAGCATTTCCCATCAAAATCTTAATGAAGTTCAGCAAATTTGATACCCAGGTTGTCAGTATACACGTTTGTAGTTAATGATGAAATCTTGCTCCTTTTTAAGGCTCTTCACTGCGGCAGTTCATTTCTGTGAAATGAACCGACTCGCTTTCACTTTGCATAGTAATCAAGAAATTCAGTTTTTAGTCAGAAGTTACAGGGAAAAGTTGATAGCCTGGGAAGTTCCAAACATGCAAAACAACTCCACAACTGTTCGATTGTTTGTGTGTGTGAAGTCAATAACTGTCGCGCTCTACCTTTTGTTCTCATTTTCCATTTGCCTCCAGTTCTGTTTTTTTTCTTTCACTTGTAAGCAAGTTGAGTTGACCGAAGAACTACTAATTGAGTCTAAACTATTTATCTTTTGACATCTAAATTCACATTCAACCATCTCTTCTCATTTTAATTCAATATTCTTTTAAATAGTTTCTTGCTTTCGCTTCATTTGCCAGCCAACTTTTTTCAGAAACTAAAATTTGGGACGAAGGGAATCAATAATATTTTTAGGTGATTTTATCTTTTCAATATTCCCTGTGGTTTTGAGCCCGTGGGATGTTACTTTAATAAACTGTGTCTTACGATTATACTAGATCTTGAGTATCCTTAGCTAATCGTTCTTATCTAAGCAAGCTAGTCGATGGCAAAACCTTTTTTGAGCCTTTCATCAGTTGCCGTAAATGAGGAGATATTTGGCGCCAACCTCTTGAAAAAATACTGCGAAATCGACTGTCTACAGGTGAGGCTAGCTCTGGCATTGCTTATGTAGGAAAGGATTCAAATTCATTATAGTCGGTATGGCACTTCAGTTTTAAGCACTTTATTGTACACTAATTAATCAGCGCCGCTTTGGAATTGCTTGGGGCCTTTCTTACTCGTAATCTTCAGTAAAACTGAAACAAGACACTCACAAGCACACCATCCGCACATGTAAGCTTTTAACGATTATTTTCATATTCATTGGAGAGTTTTTTAATATTCAGGCCATTAAGTTAACTCATGTTTAACTGTCGTCACCGCCCTGAAGCGGTTTTCATTTCGTCTCTGGATTGTTACTGAAAAATGCCATTCTGCTTCTTATTACCTGTGCGACTTTAAGGTAATTTCTATCTTATAATCCTCTGACGTTTTTCTCCCTTTTTCCAATTACAAGTTCCCTTGTTTATGCTTCTACGCATTTGCCCAAAGTTTTCAATATATTGATTGCAAGCCGAGAAGTGATTTTAAATTTTCTCTGCCAGTTGTATTTATCGAAAAAATTGATCCACAACGAATTGAAAAAATATTGTCACATTCCTGCTGTGCTTAGATCGTCATTAGTATTCATTGTTTCTGCGTGTATAAGAATTGTTTTCTTTTTCTGAATCGGTATCTCTTCGAGGGGTTTAAGAGCATCATTTCGCGCGCAGAATGATTAACAAGGTTTTAGAGCTCCTGTGAAAGCGATTTCAAGTCTCCCACTGTAAGTCACTAGTTTTTGAGACTTTCCAGCCGTAGGGTTTTTGAATTATCAAATCCGTTAAAATCCGAGTTCTCTTCTACTTAATATCAGTGATCCGATCTTTTTATAGACTGGGGGGGGGGGGGGGGGGGGAAATGCAACATTGAAAGATGAATGTTAATTTTTATAACTGAATATTTTTCTCAAAAAATGGTTACCAAAATATTCTGAACCTGTCAGTCAAGAATACTCGTTTTATTCTCATCCCTTTTTTACTGGGAATACTCGGTAAAGTTCATTATTTCATTTATTTTTATTCAAGCTTTTCAAGCGACCAGAGAAGCCACTACCCTGGATAATCGTTTGCTTAAGTAATTGCAAAGCCGTAGGTATATCAACGAACAACTAGCTTGCGTGATTGATGTTATAAAAAGATTTTTGAAATACAGTATATAACCCTGGCCTTTTGGATACTACCATCAAAGCAAGGCTCCGACTATTCTAGATAAGACATTCAGTTGTCATTGTGTCAATGTTTAAGGTACGAGTAAAATCGCGACTACTTCAGCCTTCAATCAACTGATAACTCGATCATAAAATTTCCATCAAGACATGACTTGTCAACAATTAATCTTCTTACTCAGGTTTTTTTTTTTTTTTTTTTTTTTTTTTTTTCCATGGGTCGGTAATATGCTTGTTTTATATAGATTTGTAGACAACCAATTTGTAATAGCTGAAATATATTTCGATGGCTCTTCTGAAAGGATATGGGGTGCCACTTGTGGTAGAATGATAGCGATTAATTCCTTAGGTTTGGCAAGAAACGAATAGGAGGGGAACCGGTGCTAAAAGGCGTTAAGGAAGTCGCCAAAGATCTGTGCTAGCTGCAGTTTGGGATTAAGCTTTCTCCGTTTTTAAAGCAGGTAAATTTAATCAAATAAATCCAGTGATGTCAGCCTTATATTTGAAACGACAAGTACTTTTTCTTTTCTATTGCCTTTACTTATTTATTTGCCTTAATGTGCTTTTATTAAAATTCGCCGTCCTTCGTATAGCGCACCTAAACATGTCTAATTTTTTGATGGCGGTTTCATATTTTCATTAATATGTCATTAGCCTTTGCTGTAGATATTCTAAATAATTCGTATCTTTGGTCTTTGTAATCTCAGTATTGCCAACAGAAGAAGAGACAAGTCATTCAAAGGTGTCAGCGGTTGAAGTTGAGATCGATTGGTAAGGAGCCTTCCCGTCATAAATGAATCATATCCGCTCAGTGGTCTATGAGTTAACGAAAACATTCGTATGCCAAGCACGAACAAACTAAAGTTGCCTCCAGACTCGACTACAGCATCATACAACTCGCTCGACTCAAACTCAATGATCTCTTCCAAAGATCTGGGCAAGCTGCATTTTGGGATCATATCAAGCTTTCTCCGTTTTTAAAACAGAAAATCAATTACGAGAGTTCTGAGTTAACGAAAACATTCGTATGCCGAACACGAACAAACTGAAGTCATCTCTACACTCGACTACTACAGCATCATACAACTCGCCCAACTCAAATTCAGTCACAAAGACTCAATTACGTTCAACGAGGCAAGAAAGGAGATGAATACTTCAGGGAACTTCACCAAAGAAGCCACAAATGACTCCTTGAGAAACGACTCCTATGAAATTGGATGTCCACGCAGCACAGAAGCAGCCCGCATTGCCAAGATATGCTCTCATTCAGTGATCCTGATTGTGTCGTTGTTAGGGAACTTGCTTGTCATACTGGTAGTCTGTCGTAACAGAAATCTTCGCCGGACCATCAATTTCTTCATTCTCAACATTGCCGTGTCAGACGTATTGATTCCCGTGGTCGTTATCCCGATGACACTTGTAAATCTAGCTAGAGATAGTCATACTTGGTTGTTGCACGGTCCACTGGGCGTGTTATCGTGTAAACTTGTCTTTTTTCTCGCAGATTTGTCCCCAGCAGTATCGATCGTCAGTCTCATATTCATGACATTGGACAGGTTTTTGGCTGTTGTTTTCCCACTTCGTGTAACTTTAATGAACTCTAAACGTCGGTATGTCCTAATAGCACTGACATGGATCATTTCGTTTGTTTTTTTCTCACCTTATTTCTACGCTGTTCAACTGCTTCCGCATCAAGGCCAGTATTACTGCCTTCTGAACTGGAGTCCTGTGTTTGAGGACCACGTCAAAACCCAGAAAGTTTATGCCACCGTTATGTCATTTTGTTTCCTGGTCATTCCATTGGCAATTCTGACAATCCTATACGCGATAATATTGGTCAAAACCAAGACTCCTGATTTCATCCGAAGCAAGTATTCAACAACGGCCAGAGCTAGACAGAAAAAGACCTCACAGCGGTTGACAACCATGGCTTTCCTCATTGTCTTCATTTTTGGGATTTGCTGGGGACCATACAACGTTATCCTTTTCATTCAGATTTTTGTTTGGGAGTGGAAGGCACCAAGCTTCTGTGGTTGGGAGTCAGTCATCTTTGCAGTGCAGTTCTTATCTTATTCCAACGCCGCGATCAACCCCTGCGTTTATTTTGGTTTTATTAGAAACTTTCGTCGAGGGCTCATCAACCAATTTACCACAAGGAAAGCGAAGCACAAATCGTACAGGAATAAGTTGAATTCGGAAACTATGCTCTGTTCTGTCCAAACCAACAACATTGTTAAAAACACATTGGTCATGTCAGGCCCAGATTGCGAAACATGCCTCTAGATATTTGTTCGAATGCCACTTTATACAGTATACTAATGCATGATGATAACAGATACATAAACGCAAGAACTACGGTGCTTTAATGACAAAATAGCCCACTAGCTACATAACGTGCAACGTAAAAGACGATTAAAATAAGATATATTAATAATGAGTTAATAATACTTAATACAGATCGTGTTAAAAGCAGTTAATTAAACAGTAACGAAGATTGTATTGATATGTAATAAAAAAAGATTAAAAGATTGTCGGTGTAACTACAAATTAAAAATTCAATATACACCTATTTCAAAAAACGTTGTCACAGCCGAAAGCAACAAGCCAAGTCCGCAAGGCAGTAATTCAGTAATTCATCCATTTAGATGCGGTCATTTTAATCTTTTTACAATGGCAGGCTGCTGTCCTTTCCAAATTCAAATGTGTGCCCGAAAGCTCAGCTAATATCCTGACCACAGACATTTGCTTTTGGTCTCCGTCTTGTCGCTTGTTGCTTTCTGGCTGTGACAACGTTTTTTGAAATAGGTGTATATAGTTCATTCTTTAATTCAAATTACGCGAGGTTGGTTTACGAAGATTTAATTCGAATCTGAAATTGCATAGCTATATTCATTATCATCCATTACCAGTATTATCATCAATGTCATCATCAACACTACCATCATGACCATCTTTCAGTGACACCATCTTGTTCATCGCTATCATCCATTACCAGTATTATCATCAATGTCATCATCAACACTACCATCATGACCATCTTTCAGTGACACCATCTT
>JAAAQI020143680.1:0-27014 GCA_011800005.2 Stichodactyla mertensii
ACTGACTGGCCGCTTTGCAAAACTGAGCGCGCGCGCGTCGGAAGTGACGTCATCGATATCCTCACTAGTGAAGATATAGAAAATATGTCACTAGTTTCGTATCATGTTTACGAATGGCTTATTTTCCAGTATCTCACTCATGTCTATATAATAAGGCGGCCTATGACCTCACAGCCGAATAGCGTTAGATTGGTAACACAGGAAGCTTAATCAGGAGTTGCATTTTCTGATCCCAATCGTTGCTGAATAATGTAACTAAGATATTATTGACATTACTTCAGATTTCGTTATAGTCTTATCACGTGACCCATCGTAATGCTTTTATAAAGCTTGTATAGTCAGTCCTATTCGTGATTGAATGTCCGCGTGATATGCGCACGCATAGATTGCTTCTTAAATCCTCTGCGCAGTATGTTGCGCGGTCTGCATGGACCTCTACATCCTGTGGTCCGTTGCGTCTAACATTTTTCCAGCAGTCATTTAAACAAGTGGCAGTAAATATAACAGTTATCGTTGAAGTGCGACTCTAAAGTTTCCGATAAGACTGTAGTCTTGACAACCGTCAATCATATTTTCTGTAATTGGTCAAAACTATATAACAACTATAATTTAGTTGATTGACTGTGCGCCTGAAAGCTACAAATTCCATCGTAGGGTAGCACTTCAATGACAACCGAACGTTTATAAACCAGCTTTATCAGAGACGGCACATCATGACAGGCAAAACGTAACCCAGACAAGACCAGCACGCACTGCGTTCGCTGTCAGAGAAAGTGTGCATTCGATTGATGACGTCTTTTGACTTCCATTGCTCTTGTGAATAATGCTTTTTTGTTTTCTCAGTTAGTTCGTGGTTAATAATATTTTCATATTCTCAAAGCATCCAGTCTGTTGGCCAAGGAATACTTCAAACACTGAAAAAAACTTGGCTGCATTTTAGAGCAAAGCTCAAATGTACGGACACAGAAATTTTCGGCTATTTTTTGGGACGGGATTTCGGGTGAGAAGAGTCGCTACTCGGATGGGAAGTTTATTTTCCTGCGCTGAGGTTGAGCGACGCCTACCTGCTGAGCGGAAATAGTTTTTCCAACCTATCATAGCCCGTTAGGATTCTTAATGGCGAGCATTTGTTTTCTACCTGAAAACTACTGACAATTTAATCAAATGTATTTGAGTTCTAGAAAGTCCAAAACTCTTAAACAGAGTGAGTTTTTGTCTGTAAATTCTCTAGAAACGCGAGAAATGATTTTCAAATCAGAGGGATGGGCGGAGGTTTTGACCAACAATGCTTTGCGCATTTAGTTGTTAGCTCAGCTGGTAACCCAGCGCAACTTAGCAAATTCTACGTACTTGTTCGAAATCTCGCGCCAAAAGCGTGCGAGCACCAGCATAGTGGATGCAACATCATCAAGTTCCACGCCGTACGATAACCGTCTGTAATAGCTTGAGCGGTACATCTACTCTGATGTCATTTCAACGCGACTTTCATATTGGAGCCAATAGCGCGTACCGCTAATGAAGGAGTTCTTATGCCCCGGGGGTCTCGACGATACTCGTAGGTGTGAGTTGATCACATGACGGTGACATCGGTGACTGAGAATTGCATACAGTTCTACGGAACTTTGCCCGTGCATTCTGGAACCAAACCTGTAAAACACGCTTGGTTAAACCGGTTTTTTGAGAGAGTTGCTTTAAGTCTTTTGCATCGGGATTGTGATTGATAGCGAAGTACGCCTTCATTGCTCGAAGCTGGTGATGTTTAAAGGAGGTTCGCACTCGTTTGGGACGGCCATCGCCTGTGACGCCATTAAGATCATCAGGCCTGGTCCCAAGACCAAATCCTGCAGGTTAAGAAGAAACGACGTAAGCAAATGTTCACACAAGCAATCCTTTCTAACAAACTCTATTTTCTTTAGGTGAGAATTTCTTTGGGCTTCCTGTGGCAAAATCTATTTTACCACAGGAATCCCATTTGGCGATAGCACACGCTTTGACAAGAGTTTATCAAAAATATTTTTGCTGCTTGGATGAGCTCCAAGTTGCAAACACTGTGGCAGGCAAACGCCTAACCGAAAACGTGCGTCGACGATAACGTGCGAGGACAAAATATCACATGTAAGAACAAAAACTATTACAGCACACACACATCTCACAGAAAAGCGCACAAATCAGAAACATTAGGCATTGGGAACGCACGAGAGATACGACAGAGAACAGTGACAACACAAGGCGTTTTCGTACGAGTGGGAAACGTACGGTACTGACGTTCAGAACGTGCAAGGTACGGTATGCTGTACTACTGAAATGGTTTCCCTTTGTTTGGGAGTAAATAATCCATTCACAACGCGCAGTTACGGTTACAGTAAAATACGGTACGGTATCGTTTTTCCATCACACGAAATCAGCTCTAAATCCCACAACACACAGCTCACGTACACTAAGTAGTACATTTCCTAAGCTAACCTTCATTTGAAAACGAAGGTGAAGGTCGACTATAGCAATTGATTCGACTAAGAATTACGAGAAAAAAATTAAGATAAGAATTAAAGAGAAACTTGCTGTGAGAATGCGAACTCCAATGAAATGTAACAGATGGTGCGCTTATCTTTATCGTTAGATCAAGACAGCACGTCTATCTCTGAACCGCAGCAACTGCAGAGTGAAGGTTAGACGGTTGTCACCGCTTTCATCCTGAAAATCGTTTGATTAATTATTTGAAACTGATGCTTAAAAAAGCACTGAACCTCTTCGAAACTAATATAAAAACTTGGGAAAATGGTTGATATTCAATTGAAATTTCAGTTCTGTTTGTTCCATAAAACCAAGAGCAGTAGTAAAACCTTAAGAGGCCAGCCTGTTGACATTCGTTCGGAAAACGAAATAGGAGAGATTTTGAATTTATCATTGATAAAAGAGAAAGAAACGAGTAAAAAAAATTAAGATAGAGTGAAATGAGTAAAAAAAAGGTAAAAGAAAGAAGGAAATGGGCGCGAAAAAGAAAGATGAGGGAAATGAAAATTACATGAAAGAAAAGAAAATGAGAACAAAAGAAAAGAAGAAAGAAAGAAAGAAAGAAGGAAAGAAGGAAAGAAAGAAAGAAAGGAAGGAAAGAAGGAAAGAAAAAAAGAAAGGAGGAAATGGTAATACTAAATTGGTTCGTTTGTGCGTGTTAAGACGGTTTCTTTAAACCCATCACTTCCTAACGCAACACTACAAATACCCAAAACTAAAAACCGGTTTGCACCGCGATCACGTCTGAGAGAGAGAGAGAGAAACCAAATACTTAAATAAAGAGAGTAGACTGGGGTTCTTAAAGATAAAATCGATAGCAAATTCCAATGTTAAATCGTACAAAATCTTGTCTTGGACTCGCCATGTGGACAAAAGGAGAATTCGGCGACTTGAAAACATCATCATTCGCTTGAAACCGATAAAGGAAATTTTCAAAATAGGGGAAAAAAATGAAAGGCGGATGGGGATCAAATTAACACAACAGTTATTTCAGGAAATGGAACGATTCTGGTTTCACAGGAGAGGGTAACATGAGCCTTCCTATAGATGTGTTTAAAAGCTATTCGGAACCTTTCAAAAGGATTCAATTTGTCTCAGTTTCTTTTAGGAACTCGCCATCTTGTCTACCAGGAAATGAGTGTTCAATCGACTGCGTACAAGGAGACACGGGATGGCAGAAGTAATGGCCTTCGAAGTAGGT
Organism: Stichodactyla mertensii; assembly: GCA_011800005.2. Classification (NCBI taxonomy): domain Eukaryota; kingdom Metazoa; phylum Cnidaria; class Anthozoa; order Actiniaria; family Stichodactylidae; genus Stichodactyla; species Stichodactyla mertensii. The sequence goes on from JAAAQI020143680.1 coordinate 3,713, forward strand.
TTAACCTTTCAGAATATGAAGTTAATAGCAGGTAGAACAGAAAATGTCTACGTGATTGTAGGTTTCTTTTTCAATTAAAGCATTTGGGACAAACGATAAGAAGTGCTTCCGTCAGTTGAGTGTTTCAAGAACACCGCTCAGAACCCCAAGACACCATGTTTCTACGAGAGCTCGGTGACACTGTAGAAGAGGGGGAATTTCGAAATTCAGGCCTGTCTTCCGCTCAAGTTTGAAATTATGATCTCGACTTTATGTGATGAGTTGAAGTGGCTTGAGAGGAAAGATATAAGTCCTTGAGTGTTAGACTTATTTTACTCCTATTCAAGAGTCTGGTACTTAAAAAATGCTTAGCAACCAAATAAAACAATTCAGAAGATGGAATATAAACTAATTCGAGAGCAATTTTCATACTGCGTGTCGATTTTTTAAACAACTGTACATGAGCACAACAAAAGCACTTGGCAATATACCGGATTTTGATGCGTAGAAAAAAGAACTTCATCATGAAAGAATGATTATAAATCACTTATAGTGAACATCATCCAACATGGCTGTCACTTTTATTCCCTTAGGAATGATTCCGAACCACCTATAGTGAACATCATCCAACATGGCTGCCACTTTTATTCCCTTAGGAATGATTCCAAACCACCTCTAGTGAACATCATCCAACATGGCTGCCACTTTTATTCCCTTAGGAATGATTCCGAACCACCTCTAGTGAACATCATCCAACATGGCCGCCACTTTTACTCCCTTAGCCCCCATTTTTGTGGCATCCTCTTAATCTCTTATCTCAGGAGATCCATGTCGGTTTCAGGCTTGTCCTACGAAGCGCAGAGGCACCGCGACCATATCCGTCTTTTAATTTCAGCTTCACATTTTGACAGCAAACTTTAACTCCTGTCAGCACGTGGAATCAAAAAGTATCAACTTGACCGATGTAAGCGCAATATAGAAACTTGAGTAAGAACACAGAAATGTTAAATTTTGAGTCCAGTTAACGATATTTCCCCGCTGTTTATTCCATTATGAGAAAAAGATGGTATCGTACTTAGTACAACAATATTATAAGGACCTCAATGAGGATACCAATCCCATTTCCCAACAAAAAGTGTTTTTACAAATTTTACTTCCCACTGTCCACGTTCGCGTGAGCGTCCGGAAATCCAAAACTAAGAAGATCAGTTAAGCCTCGAACAGACAAACCAGACATAAAGTCTTAAATTTTTTCCCATTTTTCTTTATTACCAGTGGCATGAATTCCATTTTCCCAGGGCAAGTCTCAGTTCCAATTTTACCCCTTCAGAAACTTCAGTAAAGCGATTGAATTCAGTTATGATGAAACTACTTGCAAGGACAGAATTTTTTTCAAAATGTTAAAGCTTATAATCTACTGGCACAAGAGATAAGGACAATTTTTCTGGCGGATTGCTTGTCGTATATAAAGAATATACAATGGTAGTGCATTATTAAAAAAAAATGAAATCAAATTAAAGTAAACAATTTCCTAAATATGTTAAACTTGACTAAAAAACTAAGAAATATGTTAACTGATTTTAATGTCAGTTCTACCGAAATAGCTTTTATTGACAAATGTCAATCAATTTTACGACGTGCCGAAAGTTCTTTCCGATCCGCGTGATCTAAGCTTGTGTCATTTCCATTATCGTTCTTATTACATTACATTTTTCAATTTTTATTGCTTCGATAAAAGCGATAAAAATCTCATTTCCAACCTGCACGCCCGCTACTCCCAAGACAAGCGTATCAACTAAAGATGTCAATCGTGTTTGCTTGGTAAAAAAGAGAGAATTAGTGAATGAATGAAAGAAAGAGAGAGAGAGAGAGAGAGAGAGAGAAAGTGTCACAAATCACTACTTCCAGACGCACGTTCAATCATACGCATTATAGTTAACCTAGCCCTTACAGGACCGCTTTCCAGGTTTGCAGTTCTCAAAAAAAAAAAAAAAAAAAAAAAATGCAGTTATGCGAAACGATTTCTACGCTGACTCCAAGTGGTTGACAACCAAATTTTTAACTACCCATAGAAAAGGAGGGCATTTCATTTCCCTCTCTGTGATAAGTCTACCAGTCTGAGCGATACGTCTTATTTATCAATATATACCTATTTCAATTAACGTTAACGTTTGGTAATCTCAATCTGAGACGGAACGTAATTTGTTGCTTTTATATTTCCCTACTAAAATATGTAAAAGCGCATTTTTTAAGTCAAAACTCAAAACTTACACTTGAATTTTACAACAAACTACGTCACTCGACTTTGTGTATATCCAAATTTGCAGCTAGTTACTCCTTCTCAGATGTCAGATTCAGATCTCAGACCGTCAACGGTTTTTGAAACAGGTATATAAACCAAGGAGATTTCTTAAACCACTTTATGTGAACCGACTTATGGCCCCCTTATTCCATCAACAGTAAGGTAACGTTTGACGCTAAGCCATCTTTTACAAGCGTTCTTCACAGCGTCAGTGAAGTGGCAGCTGATGTTCGAGAAAAACGTATTGTGTTTAATAAGAATAGCTACATCCTTTTTGTTCAGACCGGTTAGCGCCATTTAGCGACATTGAAATCGGATAAGAGCAAAAAATAACAGACTTTAATTGCTTTTGTCAAGAAGGTTCATGCAGAGCACAACAACTAAGCAACACAATGCATGCTTACAAGAAAAACGTTCTAGTTTTGCTTTCAAAAAACGCTTGTGTGATAAAACAAATTCCTTCAAAAATTTGGGCAAGAGTTAGCACTTAGAGCACAGAACACCCACCTCAATGATATACTCTTACTTTCTTAAATGTTTAAAAAAGAATTTCAACACAACATTTTCTTTTCGATTCTTCAGTATTAGCACCAAGAATGGTATTACCTTTAAAAGCTCCAATACCTAAAGTATTTTTCCAAAATAAGAAATGGCAGGTTGGTGTGGTAATTTTTTAATCGAAGTCACCTGCAGTCTAGAGTGCAAAGTGGACCAATTAGTTCATCTATTTTGCAGTGGACAACAAGGTGTTAATTCAGAGCACAGGGGATTTTTTTGTGGCTGGTAGAATTCTAGGTTCTTTGAGAGAAATCAAACAAAAAATTTGCTTCAATATTCCAGAACTTACAGAAAAATCTAGGGAACTTTTAACACTTGGGTGGTGAATTATTGGAAAAATTTGTTAAAAAAAAAAAAAAATCAAAATCACAATAAACTGAGTACCAAATATGCGTGCGATGTTCGAGAATTTTGCTATCTAACTCAGTTCTGTGTAAGAATTTCGTATTGACAGTATATTTGCTATCACACGTTTTTTCGCTAGGTTGAGATTGTTCGTGTCCGTTATTCGTTATTTGAGCGTTCCGTGCGTTCCATTAGTGACGCGCCTCAAACAGGATTGAACAGAATGTCAATTTAGATGTACCGAAAAGAAGAATGACACTTTGCCACATAAAAGAGCGGCGTGTCCTTAGAAAGACTTAACACTAACAAGAGAGGGTATTATCTAGTGAAAAAGAACCATTCTAAAAACAAAAATAGAGTCCATGTATTTGAATTTCAAAAGATTTTTCCCTTTTGTCTTTGTTTGTTATCGATATTTCAAGTGTCCGATTATGTGGCTCACACAACATGAAGGAGCTAATTCCGTTTAAGAAAACGCTTTAGAAATGTCTTCAAGCGCAAATTTGCTTTCAGCACGTTTTTCTTTGAACCACTTCAAAAGGGAAGCCGACGTCGAGCCACTTAACTGATCGTCCAACCCTCTTAACAATTGCAATAGAGACTCTCGTTATTCCAAACCGCAATACAGCCAGGTAGCTCGATTGTTTAAGGATTTGGAGTCATGAGAATCAATGGTTGGTCAGGGCGGTTTAAAATATGAGAGAAAATAAAGATAAAATACCAAAAAGGGTTTGTTTTTTAGGTCTACTTTCACGTACGACGATTTTTTATCTTTGCAAGGTACCAAACACATGTTCGCGAAACTTACGAATTTGAAAAATTACTTGCACCACGACGCAAAATAAAAACTTTCTTTATCCAAAGTTTAGAAAATTACGACTGAATCCATTTTTACATTTATAACTTCATAAAACAATTAAACCGTCTAGTACTTATTTCAAAGAATTTCTGGCGTTGCTATCTTTTATAAAATGAATAAAAACAACTTCTCGTTTGTATAACTGGTCGATATTCGAACGAACGTCAGAAAAAGGATCTTTCAAAATCAAAAATACTCCAGTTTCGAATTGTTTTTTACTCAGGGTTAGCCTCGTTTTTGTGTAGAATACTCACGTGTTTCAGTGAAGGACTGTGGAATTTCAAAGTGTTTGTATTGCTGGAGTTGTGCCTTCTTCACTTCACTTTTGGTGAATATTTTGACACTGAAATGAGGCTCACCCTGAGTAAATGAGTCTGTAATCAAGAAACACAGCGGTATTTTGAGGGCACTTGAGATGTATTGCAACCTGTTAAACCCGAAAAACCGGTAAGAAAATAACTTAAGATTACCTGATAATGCATTCACACTCTCGATAGCAGCTGCTAAACGTCGCTTTCTTGGTCGCCCTTTCGATGTTGTCGTAGTTTTTCCCGAGCGTGATTCTTCACGTAGTAACTCCTCGTAATCTTCCTTGCAATATATCCGCATTCCACGCATTCCGAAGTACTCGCCCGTGGCGAGCATGCGTTTACAACGATCACAGGCGAAACAACCTATATGGTACACGTGTTCGCGGGCTCGCATGACTAGCTCTTTGCTCGTAATTCCTTGACTGCAAGCTGAGCATTTTTGAACTGAAAATCTCCTGAAGAAAAAAGAAGAATAAAATAATTGCTAAAGGGTCTAAGACAGAGACACATTTCAGACAATATCAAGTGCAATAAGCCTCTTGCATTTAATAATCACATTAGTGTAAAAACTTATTCCATTAGTTTAAAAAAGGTTTCATTAGATTTCTAATGCCTTAAGTAAAGTCTTTTACAAAAAGCTTTTAATCTCAAGACTTGCTAAGCTTTTTAGTACTTGTTTGCCCAGCGTAGAACCTTAAGCTCATTTATTCGCTAACATCATCATCAGCCATCGTCAATCAGTAGCATTAACATCATCCATGATTGTTTCATTCTTGAAGTTTTAAGCAATTAATTTTTCGCAGTCATCACTATCACCATCATACATCATCTGACTGACTATAATCATTATCACATTATCTTTTATCATGCATTCATATTTGCTACGAGTTCCTTGCTGCAAACAACAGTATCATCAATGTTATCGAACTCTGAAACAACCTCTGGGTCCATTCACGCCAGGGCGCGGCTGACTCACAGATCGAGTTAGAATTTAACATGTTGGGTTTTGCGGAGGGAGGAAAACCGGAGAACCCGGAGAAAAAATTCGACTCAAGGAAGAGAGCCAACAAGAACTTTACTCACATGAAATACCGAGTCCAAGAATCGAACTCGAGACCCCAGAAGTGAGAGGCGAGTGGGCTCTCGCTGTGCCACCTTTTATTGGGTATCGTGCACACGACGCCAGATAAAACTGGCGTTAATGCTTGAGAACGAACTGACGGCGATTACAAAACTCGGACAAAAACTCTCAAGCAGGAAAAAAGGGAACGCAATAGAGGTCTATTTTTCGCGCAATCGAAATCACCGAAGAGACGGAAGCAAAGAGCCCGAGAGTCCATCATCGCAGCATGGTTGCCTAGAAACCATCCCACCTCTTCCACCATTCTCTTCATTATCATTGACAGCCATTATAAGATTTCAAGTGCCCTATTTTCGCTCCAGTGCATCATAATTGATTGATATAGCAATATGAGTACTTGATAGGATCACCCGTGTCTAGTGCTATACCACAAGAATTTCACTACTATATTGAATCATTATCTACCTATCATTATTTGCCATGAAATACCACTGTTTTTCCCTTCTTGTATTACTGCTTTGTCAAAAGAGCTTTGACACTATCACTACGCCTCCTCATACCATGCTATCAGTTCCCTTATCTCAACTGGTGACCATTTCCGCCATTTTTTACCATCAAATACCTTATTTTCACCCCCCTCGGGATCACAGTTTTAATCAAAGCCTTCACCGCTGTGCTACCTATATCTTCCCTACTAAGACATCAACCATTATTGCACCACCAGAGGCATCTATTTCCTTCACCACCTACCGTCAAATACACTCTTTTCACTCCCTCAGGATCACAGTTTTAATCAAAAGCTACTCGAAGCCTCCACCGCTGTACTACCTATATCTTCCCTACTAAGACATCAACCGTTATTGCACCACCGGAGGCATTCATTTCACTCTCTTGGCATAGCAGAGTTTCAGCAGTATGACTCAATTAACGGCCCTAACATTATCGAACATGAATAAATATTCATCACTTAACCACGGCCTACAGCACCTGTGCACTACAGTGAGATTATCGGCAACCCTTTATGACGGGTCTATGGCGTCTGATAATAAAAACAATAGTGCACTCCGTCTCAACAGGATTTAAGAGTTACACGTCTAGACCGACGCTGTTGGCATGGTAAGATTTTGTCACCTATAGCTTCGAAAGGGGATTTACCATCTTTTTACCAAAAAAAAAAAAAGACTAGCTGGACTAAAAGACTAAAAAATGAGCTTCGTGAAGTGTTGTGTAACGATTCCTTAGCAGTTTTCGCGGGTTTTTACGTCTAAAGAAATCCCAATCACAGTCGTAAAACCCAACACGATGGACGTAACGGATAACCGTTTTAAGGCTTGCAACGAAAGGACTGGAAAACGAATTTCAAAATCACTAAGAGCTTGTCAAACAGCACTCGTCACTTCAGCAATCTTCACCAATTATTACCAGCTCACTCTTAAAGAAAGTTTTAAGCCGTTATGTGATTGAATTTTTTTTTTTTTTCATTATTGAGTGTAGGATCCATTCAACAGACCACCGGAAATCTTTAAGTGCAAGATTTTGACTTTAAGAGCCTGCCTCTCAGAAAGAAATGCTTTTAGATTCCTTTCGAGAAATCAAGTTCATTTAGATAGGGAAAAAACGGATATCAAGCACTAATGAAAATTTCGGGTACAGTGAAGCACTTGAATTGGCCAGTCTGTAATGAAACAGCAAGCTTTAACGTATCCTAGTGGCGAAGAGTATACAGGACGCGAGGAAATGCGCTAAGAACAATGGGGAAGTGCTTAAGAGTAAAAAAGCACACTTTTGGAGGCCATTTTCAGCTTTTCAATGCTTTTAAACACTTCGAAATGCTTACTCCATGAAGCAATGGTTGAATTAGAATTGCGTTTTTTTCGCAATTGGATTTAATTGTTGAAAGAAACGTTTTTAGTTCCTAATTGAAACTGCATAATGAAAAGAGATTAGGTGTTTTTCATTTAACCGTGGGAAAAAGGTTTTATGACAGTATTGAAGGACAACAAAAGGTTTTTTAAGATCAGATGATTTGCAGTCATTTTACTGATGAAAAGATAATAAAAAATTCCACTTTCAAAAACGTGAGAAAAGAATCTTTGTTAAGTACGTTGGAAACTCATTCGAGAAATAAAATTTCAAGCGAAATTGCAAAAATCTAAACTGAAAATGAAATAAAAACTAAAAGAAAGAATGAAGGAAAAAGAAAAAAAAGAAAAAGAAAAAGAAAAAGAAACAAGAAACAAGAAAAGAAAAGAAAAGAAACGAAACAAGACAGACCGAATCTGCCAAGATAAGAAAAGAGCGAAAGTGAAAGGAATAACCGAGGATTTGATGAATAAAATACAAAGAACTAAACTTTGAGGTGCGATTTTATTGTCAAAGTTCTCAATTTTACCGCGTTGCTAACGGCGATAAAAGTTTTAAAATACTTTTCGGCTAGTCTTAAATAAATTTGATTGATAATAATAGGTACAGTGCCATCGGTAAATAATACTAATCGCTCATAGGATGGTTTATCTCCAATAGATCATAACGAAAGCCAATTTGAAGCATCTATTTTACCCACAGCATACTAGAATAGCTTACGCGCGAAACTAGAGACTAGTAATTTGACATCCAAAGGCAATAGGCTTTTTGCTGTTTGTCCAAGTTAAGTAATTGTGTCAAGAGGACCGTAAGCGTAATGAAATTATGAAACCAAAACTCTATCCCCACTTCGTAAAATAAACTCTAAATATTCTGTTTCTAGGTAACCGGCCATCGGCGAAAGAATCCTCTTTGTGCGGCTACGAGAGTTCGCCGAGCTTATAAACCTTTAAGTATATATAATAAATACTAGTGTAATGGTTGTATTGACCGATGGATCTTTGTTAGTAGAAAGTGTTGATATTTTAGTCTTATTTGACAGTAACAGGGAAAACTATTGGCTTAGCCAGTGCCAAGCGCGACTATACACCAAGCTATTTGGCCTCTGCCAAAACAAAGCAGGATTGATCTCGAAATGTTCGCGAGCACAGCGTTTAATTTTTAGCAAAGTTATTGGGCGTGATTAAATGGATTTGTTAGCATTTCAAAAACAAACTTTACTCTTGAAAACTTTTTAATCGAAATTAATTTCGACACGTTGCAATTGTTTGGCTTTTTTCGCTGACAACCTCAAAGTGGTTCCTCCGTCATTCTTCATAACTCGTAAAAAATAAAGTGTGTCTTTGAAATTAGCCTAGAAAAACATTGCGGAAAGTTATGAAAAAACATTGATGGATATTTTGACAGGGCAAAGATACTACCTTAGTTAGCTATTCATTCAGAATATTGTCTTGGAAGGTCGTTTTAATATCGATAAAATTATAAATCTGGGAATCAATTGAAAGTTTTCATTCACTTGTCTTGCCCTAAATTAATTTTTTGAATTCCATTTTCTTATTTAATTCTTAAAGCAATAAATGTCAAAATTGAAGCAACTTCCGTCAAACAGAAGGGAAATTCTTTCTTTTGGTCGTCAGATTTACAGCACTTCCACATAGGAAAAAGAAAAACACAATTTGCCAGAGGCAATCTTCATTCTCAATAACCCTGCAGGTAACAGGAGGGGAACCATTGTGTTGGTCGTATAGTAGCATCGCTGTATTGTCGTGGAGATCTGGGTTTATCAAATGGGAAGCGGGTCAGCCATATTTGTTTATTATGAATACTATCCAACTTGTTGTTTTACCAGTCTGACAAGGCCTCTGAGCTGGCCAGTGATTAACCGCCCATCAAAGAAGAAACTCTCGAGATTTGGGATGCATTTTTTCTCGCTTTTCTAATGCTTCTCGCAGGAGAAATCTCATTTCAGCTGCCGTGAAAACCCTCTATCGCCTTACATAAACAATTTTTAGCAAATACTCCATGGCGTAATATTTGTATTTTAAAAATTCATACCAAATAATCCGTTCTGAAAAAGCATCTAGGTTTGATGATATGGCACAGTAAAGAAGTGAGAAGTTTCAGTTTTTGTATAAATAAACCGAAAAGGAGAAAATATAATATGTTGTTTAAAGTAAAGTGAAGGTGTCATAGAACATTGTTTATACTTTAAACATTATTTGTGCTGAATAGAAAACACAAGGGACTACACTTCGTATTGTACTTCCCCAGATACGACGATTTGAAATAAAACTTCCTAAAAACCAATCTTTTAGGGCAAATACTCAAAGCGCGCGTTTAAACCTCTGCGGCTTTTTCGTCCAGTCACTACAAACTCGACACGATGACAAAATGTTGGCTTAGTTTTACAGTCTCGGGATCATAATTCGCCATTTAAAAGACGTCTTAATGTTCACTAAGCCGTCAATCTCTTATTTCAGTCAGAGAGAGCTTACTCGTCCCGACTGCAAACACCATGATACACCATGTAAGAGGTGGCCAAAGTAGGTCAGTCATACAGCTCTGAAATTACAGAGATAAACTGAAGAGAACGAAGTGAAAGGAAAAGAATAGAACTTACTTGTAGTAATCGTCGCGACACAAGATCAAACCATCTTTAGAGAAGCAGGTTAGTTCGTTGTCAAGTCGGAGGTCACATTCGCTACACTTTAAGCAGTCTATGTGCCATTCACGATCAACGGCCATTAGGTAGAAGCGTTCTATGATCCTTGTTCCACATCCGGCACAAACGCTGTTCTTGTCGACAGAATTAGAATTCATCTGGTCTGCACTTGGCATTCTAGAATCCTGAGAAATAAAGAGGTCTCAGTGCATCATGATGATTGCGAACATAATCTGAAACTTATCTATCGCTACTTAGAAAACAAGTTAAATATGTCTAGATATATATAACAATTCCTTAAGCTCCGGTATAATACGTTTACGCATTTAAGTTGTGACAACGTTTATGATGTAAATTCAGAAAGCTATATAACAAAACTTCAAAGTACTTCGAATTCATAAAACAAATTATTTGAGCACACACCGAATCGAAAATACAAGAATAAAATTTAAAAAGTTTGTTATAGGGTGAATTTTACAAAAAATTAAAAAACATATATTTTTCGCATATAGGAAAAAAAGTACTGTATCGTAGAAACATGTTCTAAAAGTAAAATATTTTACAAAACCTGAACTACAGACAACTCAGTGGCAAAAATCGTATTTTGAAAGAAAACAAAATTCAAAATCACAACATTACCAGGAAACAAGAGCTAAATATCTTGACAAAGAATTTACTAATGGCTATTTTTCATTAGAATTTTTTTCCCAAACCTTTTCTTCCGTAAACAAAATCTACATACATACATAAACTGTATTCAAAAAGCATTTTAATTTTGATACTTGCCGAGCAAATAGCACTGAAACTGAATGTTATTAATTCAATAGTAAATTTTATACCCTCAAATATGATTCGTATTTAATATTCATGTAGTTTTTGCGATTAAAAAATCCCTATTTTGAACCTGTACATTTTGGACACATGATGGAGTATTTTTCACGAATATATCTTTTTGCAGCAAACAGGTTATTTTTGGAAAGATTTGAAACGATGTGAGACTTCATATTTTTAGATGAGCTATGTCAGTGACATCGAAAACGTACGTTCCACCCAGTCCTACATGGCGTTGTAATCATCACATATTCTGGTAATGAATTCTTGAATTTGCGAGTCGCTGGTTTAATTTATCACTGAACAAAACAGCAAAAAGATGCTGTGCGCAGTTGAAAAGTACACACACTAAAAAATGTAATACATACTGAAATCGAAGCGTAGAACTCGGCTCAAAAAGCCCCAGTGAAAACCTCCCACTTCTAAGGTGTCTTGTATGCTATTCAACTCTCCAAAACCATTTCAACGCGAATGATTTTCCAATTCATAGAGTAGGAGTGCATTTGTTACCAACTTAGCATTCGTTCATAAGCATTTTACGTTAAGGCCGATCCATAGAACCAAGGCTTAATCTCTGAGAGCCAATCATAAAGCGTTCTTTACACTTGATTGACAACTCGAGATAAACACAAAAAAGGTCGTTTCATTTGATACTTGGTACTCCCCAAATTTCCGCTTTTGAATATTTGTTTATTCGAACGTGATTAGATCTTTGATCAGAAAGTCTTGCGCTAGAAAAGAGCGGGAAGAGCCGAACTCCCGTTCCAAAAATCTCTCTCCTAACGGGTTCTATCGAAAACGTTGTATCTTCTTAATAGAACGCGTTTGCCATTGAAGATCTATTGTCTCCTAAGCTAAAGTTGTTTTGCAAAAGATTTCGAACAAAGACTCCTAAAAGCCCCAAAAGGTCTCACTCAAGCGACGGCTAAAGATATAACACAATAGGTCCTTTTCAAGACTAAAGCATAAAAGAATTCATGACATATGTAAAATCCTTCTGATATATTTGTTTAAGGAACTTATTGTAAAGAATCTAGAATCGATTAAATTGTAAATGTCAATCAAAATCGATATTCCGAGGTATTTGACTATCAAGGAGAAAGATACCTCCCTTAGTATTGTTAAGTTTTAATCAAACCAGAAAAATATACACACACTTCAAAAAATAATTAATATTGAAAACAAAAAATTCCGTCGATACAAATTTGTTGTTTTAAATCCTATTTCTCTCCAAAAGAAAAACTTATGGCTTCCTAAAAGCCATTCCAAAATAGTCTGAGAAATTCTTCATAATTATTATTTTCGCTAAGTTATTAAATATTCACTGCTCACGTAGGAATAGTTCTCGTTCTCGAGAAGGGATTTTTTTCTGTTTTGAGTTAAGTTATTTATGCTAACTCCGCCTAGTTTAGCGGTCTATACTGCACAAAATTTAAACCCTGAAACAAAATCAAAATCTATGATTTACCGCGCAATAAATAGTTTTCTTCTTATTTGGTAATAGACGGAGTGTAGTAGAACGAGTAATTCCAACTGTAAAATAGATTTTTTATAAAAATAAAAATAAAAATTATAAGTTTTCACCGACATTCTGAGACCATTTTCCTGCGAGATTATAAAATAAAGAGATTTTCACTCTCGTTTCTTTTTTCCTTTCTTTCTTCCACTGCTGTGGAATTGTTTTGAATTGTTTACGCCCGCGGAGGGAAGATATTCAGCGAGAATTTGGGTGACCATTGTTTTGAAAACCTTATAAATTTTTGATCAAAAATTCAGTTGGGGTGAATGGAAATTCTATCGCTTTGACTACAACCAAAAGAAAACTTGTTAGGAAATCATTAAAATTTAAGAATAAAAGCCTTCACAGACGTTCTATGAGGACCTTTTTAATTTTAATCAAAAATGTTTTGATTAAAGAAATACGAAAAGAAACCTAAAGCCTCAATTCTTGGCTTAAAATTAGAGCTAAAATGTGAGAACCAATTTTGGGTGAAAACTTTACCTTGACTGAGAGATGTAAAAGAATATTACTATGCGATTGCGTAAGTTTATTCGTTTTTGTTTTCCCCTTCTGTCCCACTGTGAGTGGCTTTATCAGTTGAACACGGAACGGTTAGAAAACTCAAAAAATCCTCACGTTAGCAATAACTTTTTTTCAGTCCAAGAAACGGTGGATTAACTCGCGAAAATAATCGACTTATACTTTAATTGGTGTAATTTAATGATTATTTTGAAGGCGATGAAGGAATTGTCACGTTTAAAGCAACTGGAAGCACTAGGAATTTCCAAAAGCCGTGACGTTTAAACCATTAAACAAGGGGGATATTTTCTACCGTTGAACTTCAAAATAAGAGTGATATAAAATGAAAAAACTATTTTGTTAGATACCTAGAAAACTAGAGAACAGAATTTCCAAAAACCGTTTCGTTTAATCCATTAAACAAGGGGAATATTTTCTATCGTAGAACTTCAATATGAGAATAATATATAATAAAACAAAAGCTTTTTCTGCTAGATACCGTGAAAACTAGACGAAAACTAAGATATAATAGTCACGGTACGTTTATGTAGACAGTGTGTTATGATACTGGTGCCGCGTAAGATTTTTATTTGTCTTCAAAGTCTAGCGAATAGACTATGAGCACTGACGATTCGAAATTTTAATAATTGCGGAGAAAACAGTTGAAATTTCATTCCCTCAATGCTTGGGAATTTTCAAGTAAAGTGCAGTTATTTTCAAGCGATCTATCCAGGTTAAGAAGAGTTGAATCTTCACATCTGGATACTTCATCTTGACACAAGAGCACCGCTCACTATACTATACTTGAAGAAAACCGATCTTAAATTTTGCCCGCACTTTTTTTTTTTTCCTTTTTATCAAAAATGCAAGCTTTTTGAGACAATGTTCCTGGATTTAAAACGTTGATTCAAGGTTACGTGAGTTGATTACCCCAGAACACAATAGAAAACCTAATTTCACAGCGAGCAGTTGCGATGAAAAATCCTTCATCGCAGTTAAACAGTGAGGGCCCAAGCCGTACGCAGTAAATATTAAGAAAACTAACAAAATAAGGATTCCGTTTCAATACATTTAGTTCTAAACAAAAACTTAAAGTCACAGCAGCTTTGATTAACACTTCGTTGTGAAAAATTGTCTTCACAAAAGAACCTTTACATTAGTTTATACTGGGCTGTTAGGCAGTCGTGTGGGCTTTTATTTTGTGATTCGAAGTTGATAAACATTTATATACCAATCGATCATAATTATCCCGATTTTCAAAACAAAATTGAAGATCTTCAAAGTCGTGAGATTACTTTAAATAACATTATCAAAGCAGTTAAAAGTTGTGCTAGAAGTGTAGCGTTTTTTTGTTTTTTTTTTAACAAACTAAGTACATTTTTGTGCGGAGCTCTTGAGCTCTTATCGGATTACCTCATATGCTTCGTTGAACATGGATATGCAGGGCCAAGTTGACTTCAGTGCGATCCGAAATGTTTGGAAAATGGTCGGCTTCCACGGAAAATTGAGAAAAAAATATGTGGGCTGTGGTAATGGTGGCAGATGTAAGACTAGACCACGAAGCTACCACCCTAAGAAGATAGTTCATTTATTCAAATAAGCATTGTGTTTTGCGACTATTCCATATGGTGTTACCGGAACAGGTGAATCGCGAATCTCTGAACTGCCCCAGAATGGAAATAATAAAAGCAATAATGGAAATAAAAATAACCCATTAATCAAATTTTAGCCCTCTGTGAATAAATTCCAAATAGCTGGGTTTCGTTGATTGGGGCATTCTCGTCGCTCTTGACGTCGTTTTGAATCAAAATGTAAGAATTTTAACCCGATGTTCTAAAGCACTTGACTTGCAGCACAGACAAAAAATTCGCCACGTGTGTGATTTCCGTGGTAGAAGGGCTTCTTTATTCAATTCAAACTTATAGAGACAATGGCGTTTAGGCATTGAGAAAGGCCTAGATAGAAAACTCCACTTTGGTATCCTATTTTCCTACGTTCTGCCATTGTCACTGCAAACAAGAATCTTATTCAAGCGAACAATAAAGCATGACTTCACTGAGAACAAGGACCTAAAAAAAGTTAAACACTCAAATTCTCAAAGCGAATCAAATCTCTATCTCCGGGGGAAAGAGCTTTATTTATATATATGAGGGGAAGATTGTATAGGGAGGATTATAAACTATCGAGGAATCTCATGCAAAGAACACAAATTTCTTACTTGCTTTTCTTTTCTTTTCTTTCTTTCTTTTTTTCTTTTCTTTCTTTCTTTCTTTTTTTCTTTTTGGAAGATTTTGGAGGCAAACTCAACGACAAAATAAAATCTCCAAACAGCTAATCACAAAACTTTTGATACGACCCAATTTAACAAATTAACCTCTTTGCACATATGTTGGCTTGGAGATAACGAAATTAGAAAATCGTTCAATGATACACACTCTCAATTTGCCGTGCAGTTATTGTTTCGGTTCTGAATGCTGCGTAGGATGAAGAATCGATGTGTATGGGATTTTTTCAATGCTGGTTTATATGGTGACTACAAGCTGTCGTTGAAGTTGACTTATAATAGACACTTGCCCGGATACAATTAGCGAAATCAAAGCATTTCAGGCTAGTTTTGATACACTGTACAAATTGTACCTATATGAATGGATATCTTCTTCTCTTTAGCGGGAAACCCAGCTGACTCTTTAAGAGGAACACAAAAAATGTTATCCCAATATGACACGATAACGCACGTGCCAAAGTCGAATTACACTACTTGGCTTTACTAAAAGAAAAAAACGTTTACAAAGAAAAACTACTTTGTAGTTAATACACGAGCTACTAGATGTGCTTAAACAATTTCATTTACGGTCGTTTTTGTTATCGAGAAGACAAAACAATTTTAAAAGTCGAATGGCAGCCGTGGCAAAACACTGGGGCCGATTTAATCTTTTAAGTTTCCACATGTTCGCCGAATTTTTAAACCCCAGTACTTAGTAAAAACCTACGGAATAGAAAACTAAGACACAAGCTTGCTTTTTTGGTCTTCAAAGCTCTTCAAACAGCATTCAAAATAGAATTTTAATTTTACTTGCGCGAATCAAGTCGGTAAGCAAGTCAAATGATATTTCGGTCCTACTTCAGAGAGCTCGCAAAAACCCGGCTCCTGTAATTAATAAATTATTGAAGAGCAATTAGAAAAAGTTGTGTATGTCAGCTTACTGAGAATCCAGCTGGGTCAAGAAAAAAAAGAATTGTGCACCTGTCAAATAATATAAACAAATAACATCTAATTACTGAACGGATGTACTGAAGAATATCGATAATTAGTCGAGCAGAAGCGATACCGCTCTACTTACTTACACACTCTGTAATTCAAAAACAAAAAATTCTTACCGAAGAGCAGATAGAAATACGACAGGATCTTGTCCTGAACTAAATCGTAATCTTCTCTAAAATTTCTCCTCTCGTTTCTACTTTTAGTATATCGGTGTGATAAAATACATTAATCCTTTATAAAGATTATTATCATAATATTTTGTCTGTTGTCTACGGTAGAAGGCATTAAACATTACTACAGACTAACATTACTTTTGTTTACCTTTTTAGATATTTGATAAAAAATAATGTGTATACAGTATTTGTTGACCCGGCGAATTTCTAGAACTAATGAGATGTTACTGAAGCTAAGAATCCGTGATGTGTATTTTGGATTCTATTTCCAAGTGGTCACACCCCACACTTATTTAATTGCATTTTCTATTTATGGTGACTTTGCACTTCGCTGTCTTTACTGGTTTCAGTAATCCAAATTTGACCATAAGTAACTGTTCGCATATTTGAAATTGGTTCATGAAGATTCTCCTGATAGCGTCACGTTAACTAAAACCGCAGTTCAGTTTGAGTCCATTACTTTAGTTCCCATGTCACCAAATATACAAAAATGAGGCGTTATCATTTAGAACTCACTTTAAAGTTGCTGCTTTATCTTCAAACCTTTTTAAAGCTATCTTTTGATGCGTCTGACAACTGAAAAGTGCTGAAATTTACGGTTTCTTATATAATGAAATACCTTTAAGACTTGGTTCGACCGTTAGACTATCATGTATAAATCGATTAGAGGGAATTACACCCTCTCGAAACAGATAGCACACTAAATATTCAAGTGGTACCTGTTATCTTGATAAATTTATAAGAGCAAGGTAATCGGTGGTTTCTTTAGTTATGCTCATCGGCGCCGATTTCCCACGAAACCTACAGTGAAATATAAAAAAATAAAACAGAATTCTGTTTTATTTTTTTCGCGCGATGGCCAACTTAGCACACTTGCCCTCATCACTTAAATACGATTTTATGAAAGCTGGAAAGTTAAAAAAAACCGAATAAATTCAGTTTGGTTCTCATGATCGTTGACGATCGCTGTCGGATCGTCCAAAATTTGACCAGCTATCGTCAGCGATCATATGTGAACACTTCTCAGCGTTCGTCTGCGATCATCAGCGATCATCAGGGATTTTATGTGAACATATGGTAGCGTTGCTCGGCGATCGTCAGTGATCATAGGGTTGAATGATTTCAACGACCCGGCGATCGACAACGATCGTCAGCGATCATATGAGACCCAGCCTTTAAATTAAAGTTGCGCGCATTCAAACAAACTGAATTAAAAAAGAGGTAAAAATGATTATGTAAAGCCTATATTGCTAGAGACAAGAAAATATTACTGTGAACAATTAGATTATACTAAATGTAATAGCTTATATAAAACTTGGATCAAGCTCAAGACCGATTTCAAATGAACTTTTTCAAGGCTAATCACCTAACTTATGAACTGATAATCTAACGGCTTAAAAAGAGCTTGGCTTGGGTGAATGAAAAAATCGCCAAGGTCCAAATAATTTCAAAACAAATTCATTTGAAGTAAAAGTTGGCCCTTGTACTTACAACTGCTAAACCTTCGTTTTTATCACTTTACGGGATAACCAGCAGAATATTCAGTTGAGGTCATGTTCAGACTTCAAATTATTCTCAAACATGCTGACCTCTGCAGATCAAAAAATGCCGGCCAATTAACTTTTTTTCTCATGAGTCGACGTCGTCAACGTCAGGAAGAGAAAAAAAAAAAAAAAAAAAAAAAAAAAAAGAAGGAAAAAAGCCGATAAAATAAAATTGGCGACCAAAGGACTAATTGGGTCTAGAAATAAATCTAAAGAAACGAAATTTCTGTTTATTTTCTGCTCTCATTTTTAAGACATCCTATTAAAATCTTTCTCGAGCTTCAGTCAGTGTTCATTAATCATTCTACGCCGAAAAAATTGTCATTTTTGTCATCATGCTCTAACGTTCAACTTGATCTAGTCTGAGATACCTTTTTGAGGAGAATTCCCTTAAAATCCAACGAAGGATTAACTAAGCGGTTTCCCAAATTAATTACAGTAAATTTGAAGTTCTTTCGGGAAAACACAAGTAAATATGACTTAAATTTTCGATATCATAACTTTATCACGTACGTTGTTGTCTCTAGAACGTAATATCTAGAAGTTATAAACTTAGAGGAGCATTTTAGATCCATATTTAAACGGTATACTAAGGAACTTGGTTGGGGGAGGGGGTGGATCGGAAGATTAAGGGGGATCACCAGGTTTGGCAAAGGACGTAGGGGAGATCAGAAAAAAACGAACACAGACAGTAAGGGGATGATCGTATTAGTTTATGAGTAAATTTGATCGATAATGGGTGGGTGGGGGAATGGGACTACTAAAGTCTCATAGTGCCTCCTGGGGTTCAGATAATTTTATGATGTCACAGAAAACTTTTTCCGCCAAGGCGATTAAAATGACCGGCCCCTAATTACCTTCAAAAATATATCTCAAACATTGAGATATATTGTGATACATTACGATAATTAATAACACCTCAAACTACGTTTAGTTATTGTTAATTAGCAGACAGACAACACTTAAAAATGCTGGCAAAGTTACCATTAACACTGTCTTCACTACCATCACCCTCACCCCTAATCATTACCACCACCATCATCATCATCACCACCACCACCAGCATCATTGATCATCATTAACACCACCATCATCAATTCATCAACGACATTGCCAGTGTTATTATCTGAACTGTATACATCAAAAGAGGATTTGCCTTCAGCTTCATTATGTAAGATTTTACTGGATTCGCTGACATAACATGTTATCTAGCTCATCCTACCTTAAAACTGAAGACTGCTTTATCTAGGACGTACTCTCGTTGCTGGCTAAATGTAAAAGGCAGAGTTGAATCTCGCAGTTCTTTTGCTGAGCGGGACATTTTCATGATTAAAAGGACACTGAAAATTAAAATCAAACAATAGCAAAATAATAATGAAACAACATTAACTAAAAAGCTGTAATTACGATCTGTAATTCAGTCACGTAGCTGTCATCAAAGTACGTCGCACGTCCTACAGTGCAAGCTATTGAATGGGTCGAATGATGAGAATCTTCAATATTAGGATCGCTTGTACTTTGGGGGTGGTGGATCAACGTTGAGATAACTTTTCCTTTTATTATTTATCTTCTAAAGTTCTTTACAGCTTGTTTCTTTGGCGGCTTTGACGGGGTTTTTCGTTTCTCACAATCACCCGCTGTCGATAGGAAAGCGAAAAGTGCACACGCGTTTCCGGAAAGCGCGCGAAAATCTTCCGATGCTGATTGGCGGGAAAAATGATATCTTCACATGAAGAGATAAAGTTTATATCCCCAGTAGCCTCTGATGGCAGAATTGATATAATTTTTACGATTGGCTGTCGTCCAGCATACCACGGCATAGTCTCTCATTCAATTTACTCCTTTGTAAAGAAAAATTGCTTGAATTTTACACTTAAGTTGGCTCCCCAGAGCCGTCTTCGGTAGTTCCAATCAATAGGACAAAGTAATCTATGGCTAAAGCAGGCTCACACGCTGATACCCAATAGGCCAACTATATTAAAGTTCATGAGTTTAGGATTTAATTTTTATGAAGCTGATCACATATAAGGTTACCATGGTAACACTACGTCAGTTACCATGGTAACACTACTCAAGTTTTCCACAGTGAATTAAAAAAAAAATGTAATGAAAGTCCATTACCTTACCTTTCATTTACCACAATGCGAAAACATTCGGTATTTTTAAATAATGCAAATTCTTGAATTTGCTGAATAAAAAAAATTCCACAACCCAGTTTCTAAATAATTTGACACGAATTGTTTAACCGTAATATGATAAAAAATACATAAAATCCTGAAGACATTTTACCGTCTAGCTTTTTAGTTATTTCAGAAAAAGATAACGCGTGCGAACGATATTTTAGTGACGTCATCAAAATAAAATTTCTTTAAGTTACGGTTCTGCGCATGCTCGTGCACAACCTCACGCGCGCGCTCCCAAAAACTATTTGGAGCCACGTTAAATTGATTACCAGATACTGAATAAATATATATGTGTTATCTTTATATTTCCTTATTCCAAAGGAGGAAACATTTTAAACTGGCTTAATCGTCAACCTAATCACACAGAGTGAAGGACCAGCAACAGTTTCATTACTCTAATTTAA
This sequence comes from Stichodactyla mertensii, assembly GCA_011800005.2. Taxonomy (NCBI): domain Eukaryota; kingdom Metazoa; phylum Cnidaria; class Anthozoa; order Actiniaria; family Stichodactylidae; genus Stichodactyla; species Stichodactyla mertensii. Next base: position 24,090 of record JAAAQI020143680.1, read on the forward strand.
AATTTGGGCAATTTTGTTTACGTTTTTGGTGATCTCCATATAGTAGCATCACAAGACTAGAGCTGGGCTACCTGTGGTTCAAAAGTTGTAGGTCTGAGGTCTGAAAACTAAAATTTGAGATAGCATGAGTTGTGAATTTAAGTTTTATTTTTAACTTAAGATTCTATCTTTTAGTAGTTTGCAATCAGTAAATAGCTACGACACCAACTTTTAGTGACCTGCGCTGGTAAATTGTTGATATCTGGCTCAGATTTTAGATTTCAGATTTCAGATTGCTGACTGACTACCCTTTTTAAACAGCGGTAATCAAAATATATAAATAAATAAAAGAGACACAAGGCCCCCAAATAGAAAGTTACTCAAGTGCTTGTTTGATGAGGATACCAATGACAAACAAATTAATTATATTATTAACAAGTACAAAATTAACTTACATGCCTACAAGCATTACCACAGCATGAACCTCTTTGCCTGTGAAAAGGTTCTGTGAATACTGCATACCCTGTCGCTGGATCTTGGTACATGTTATCTCCTTTCTGTGAGATATATACATAGGGGTTATAAACCAGTCCAGATATCAGTCGAGAATACTACTGCTACAATTGTCAACTGTTACAATGAAGGACAGGCTATTAGTTACAGAGAGCATTGGCTGGACAAAAAGTGAAAGTTGATGGGGTATGGAAATATTTTTGAAAGAAATTATGGAATTTAATTTAATTTTGTGGACAAAGTGATGGGGGATATGGAATTTACTGTATACTGATTTTTATAATTGGTTTGTAAAAAGTTGAAATAAATTTAGTGCTTTGTCCAGCCTAGTACTCCCTGTAAATAAATGACCAGTCCCTAAGGATAGAAACAAGGGGAAAGAGGGTTATAGTTATAGCATACATGCAGATTCAAAATAAATTTTCCAATAGCCCAGTTCAGATATTTTTGTTAAGTGACTGCACACAGTAGAAATTGGTTTAAGACTGCTGGAAACAATGGAATAATCATAACCCATCTAGTCAAACTCATATTCTTCTTGATCAAGAGCAAATTCCATAGTGGGCATCAAATCCTAACTCCCATGTGAGTGTCAAATTCATGTGATTGAAGCTTTGCCTCAGGAAGTATAGAGTGTCTCAAAAATCTCATTTTCCCCCTCAAAACCAGTCATTAAGTGCTAACTATTCATTCCTTCCCTGGAGCTTCAATCTAGATCTTATTGTGCAAGTACTCATCCAATATATCAAAAGTAGGTTACTATGTACTTTATAGCAGTGACAAGAGTTGCAGAGTTGTAGAAGAGTACTGCTAGAGTGGGAAGTCTGAAGTACCTTTAGGCATCAGGAGAATGGAGTGGAATGGGGTCTGAGATTTGGTGAGATATATTTCTGCCTCTCATTATAGCATAAAGATAGCATTTTTTAGGGGTCTCTGAGTTCCTGATTATTACTACCTTTAATTATTTACTACTTGAGGTTTACTTTATTGAGGAACACTTTGCAAAAATACAATAGCTTTTTACGATTCACTGCATATAACATTGTCCCATGAGTAATGAAAAGCCATGGTACTTGTGCAGTATTCCTCAAATTTGAATAAAAAAATCAAAATATATTGGATATCATAGCTCCTCATTCCTCCCCCTAGTAGCTCCCTGGTAGCTCTACTGTCAAACTCATTAAGTTACAGTTAAATGAACAGGAATTAGCTAAAAAAATGTGATATATATAATCATAGTTCTCTTAATCTTAGAGAAACTTTTCCTTTAGAGACCTTCAAAGATATAAATCCAGGTCTTAAAAACCAACATGAATCTACAGTAACCCACCTCACATGCTCTTTTGTGAGCAAAGTAAATTTCTTTCTCTTCTTCTGATAGGTTTTCGAGATCAACCTTGTTAGTCGACAGTACGCTACAAGTACGTGTAGTGCTTTCATTTTCTTTCTTTCCTTGTTTATCTGTTTTGAAGTGCTGTCCTTGGCTACCGTATAAGTTGCTAGAATTTATCTTTCCACTGGATGACTGTTTATCACTCTCACCTAGAAGCTTGCTAACAGTTCTTGAAGACATCGAGAAAATAGCCTTGCGGTTAAAAACAAGTAAGGTAAAACTACAACGACATAGCATCCTCAGGACACAAAAATGGCGGCATGTAAATATACGTTAAAAAGATAAAATTTAAAAGCATTTTCTGTTAAATCATGGCTTTGTCTTCTGGATCTAAGAAAAGTACTTTAAAATGGTGTGATTTTAGGGCAATATATTAAGATTTTTAAAAAAATTAAGAGCTTTACAAATTTGTAGATGTAAACGTATTGGTTATAAGTTACGTATATCGATTTCTGCAAGGCGTTCTGCGTACCACAGGAATCCCAAGAAGTTTTTGTTTATCAGACAAATATAGACGTCTAGGCTCTCAGAAAATCCCCTTAAGCCAGTCAGACGCAGTTGGGAGTGCGGGTCAAACTCAAACTACTCGTATAATGGCGGATTTCACTCCTCTCAAGGAAAGCATTCGAGGTAGAATCATACAACCATCAGACGGTGCCAACTACGAACTTGAAATCAAAAGATTTTGGAATGCTTGTCTACGTAGTAAACGCCCCCTGGCCTTCGTGAAAGTTAGAGAGAACCGTGATGTCGGAAAAACTGTCAAATTTTGTGTTGATAAGAAGGTACGGCGCACGGAATGGTCCAAAATTATCACTTTGACTGTAATTGAATCTATAATTGTTGATTGCGTTACATAGGTCAGATGCATATGTCTGTTGTCTGTCAATATGTTACGAGGGTACTTTTCGGGATCTAGTCTTTATTGACTGTACTCTCTAAAGACTAACTGAAGAGCTAACTAGAACTAACTATGTGATTACATGGGTGGATATATTTATAGGCATCTTATGACAGGTGCCAATATTCAATCTATCTGT
>JAAAQI020143681.1:0-11668 GCA_011800005.2 Stichodactyla mertensii
TTGGCAAAGTTTGAGAAAAATCGAATTTTTTTCATTCTGCACGCTTCAGGTGATATTTACAGACGACCGCTCTTAAGTGCCTTTATACTAATGTGTTTTCTTATGTGACACTGGTAAACAAGGCAATAGCACTCATGATCAAAACCAGTGGCGCGTGGTGTGAAAGTGGAAAACATTAACCCACGGGGTGTCTTTCTCATTCTATTTTACAAATTGCTTGGTATGACTCTGCTTTTATTTATCGATAGAACATTGAACTAGGTACAGAAAACAACGCACAGATGTCGTCGTAAAAAATATCAAATTGTTTTTATTTCCATGGTCATTAGTATATACTCTTAGTCTAGTTTGATGGAATGACTTTACCACTAAGTGGTGGAGAGAAAGCCACACGAGATTGGCAATTATGTAACAATACGAAATGACACAGACCGACCTCTTAAACTTAACACAGAAACAAAACACCATGCTTTTTTTACCGTTTATCTGTTGTCCTCTTGACGCGACAGGAGGCATGTAAAATTTAATACCAAAAGTCCTAGGACAGGAAAGGAGACGTTACAGTTCATCTGCCCTCATTTGGCGGGAATTTCTGGACACGTGCGCCCTCAGCAATACTTAATGTGCAGTGAACGATCTCAGGTCAAGACAGATATTGTTTCTTTCAATTTAGATTGAGGACTGATTCAACGCTTCGATTTTACATTAGGGAGTCAGCCTCTCGACTTTTGACGGAAAGGTTTGCTTTGATGGTTAATTCTTTAGGATTCTGATGATGCAATACGACTATATTCTGATTTTGCAACGAATGCGCATGCGCTGTGGATGTTTAATCAATTAGGCTCAAATTTCGACATATTGCTTCAAGAGGTAATAAAAAAATGTTTGACGACGGCGGATTTAGAGGAGGGTTTTGGGATGTAAACTCCCCTAAAGACAGGAAAGTGCCCTTCAGACTACAATACCAAATGGATTATGGATCTCTTCCGTTTGTGTCTTGAATACGGACGACAAGTCGATGATGCCAGCTCCAGTGAGCGAAGATCTTAGTCATTTTCATATAATGACCTATCGCCTTATGCCTTTGGCTTCGACACCTTTTTTGAAATAGCTGAATATCTATTTATTTTTATAGAAAATAACTCTGAGTTCACCCTGAATTTTTTCACGTGCAGTTATCGTGCACTCCAAACTCATGTCCATTCATTTTGATCAAACAGGGTGGGATCCAAGATTTGTTCTCGGAGGGGGGGGGGGGGCACGCGTAAAAGGGTCACAATGGCAATGACCTATCAACTATCGCCTGTTGCCTTTGGCTCTGACAACTTTTTTTGAAATAGTTGTATAAATAGATATGAAATTGTCTATTGGACTTGAAGATAACTCCTTATCATCACATGCACACACGCCTAAATAAAGCCTGTAATTTACTCTGTAATCAAGAAGAAAGAATTTAAATGAACTCCAAATGGCGTCTTATTATCTGTGAGAAAACAATTCAGCCGGAGTAAGAAAGCCTTCAGTATATCTCCCGAATAGACCTTTCCCGAATTCGCTTGGATGATCCCGAAACAATGGTTTCAAGTCGAGGTTGGCCTTGATAAACAAAAGAATTAAGTTCAGTCTCGACTTGGAGCCATTGTTTTGTGATCATCCAAGGGAATTCGGGAAAGGTCTATTGCCCGAAGGATTTTCTGGTAGTCAAATTAGCTTTATAAGTATGTTAATAACCCGAGACGATACAAATATTGGTGTCGAATTTCGTGGGTGAAGATCGATGGATGATCAAAATTTGAACAGATGCGAGAGTGAGACCTAAACAGGTTAGAAACAGTTTTAGCCTTTTAGTTGAAAGCTGTAGCATCTTTATGAGAGCATAAATAAGAGAGGGAAACTTCTTAATATCGCGCGCGCCATGTGAATTCCCGGTTGGGCTATATTTAGCTTTCGCCTTACCCTACTCCAGTGCGTCAAAAATTGTGTTTTGGTCTCAAGTGTCAAATTATGGCGCACGGGAGTGGGATGAGGCGCACAATCTTTGACGCAAGGGAGTAGGGTAAGGCGAAAGTTAACTGCATGCGAATGCTAAATATAGCCCAACCGGGAATTCACATGGCGCGCGCGATATTAAGAAGTTTCCCTCTCTTATTTATACTCTCTTGATACTTATCTATCCACCCCCTTCTCCCTATGTAAAGTTACCACGTTTCCCCTCACAGTGTGCAATAGCCCACTTGTCACTCACAAAGGTTTCAGTACGAGGCTTCGTGCTAAATTAAATTCATTCTTTTCTCCTGTCGTGGATCACTGAGCATTATGCACGAATTCCTCACATTGAAACCTTTGTGCGTGACAAGCGAAGCACATCTTGAAAAAGAACGTCGTATCGCGATGACGTAATATAGTCGGTTTCATGTGGCGGCAATCTTTATCGAGCACAACTTTTATCATGCAATCATTTTCCATGTGACGAGAAAGAGTTTTGGCAAGACGAAGGCAACAGCAGGAATACTGGACAAAAAATTAGTGACTCCCTTACCCTTTTTGTGTTTTTGCATTCTAATTTCTCTTTCCTCGATTCATTCTAACCGTTTTCTTGAAGAAAAAAGAAATTTCTTAGGAATTCTTTGACCGCTCATGAAATAAATACATATAGAAACTACTCGATGTGTTTTGCGGTCCACTACAAAGAGCTCGTGCCTGACAGTCAAAACCGCGCAGTACACAGTACTAAACTACAGATTACATGTTCGGTGTAATAAATGGAAGTGTAATGCTATTCTGGCCATTACAAAATGAATCTTTTATTTAAGCAATCATATAAAACGCACGCGCATGTCTCGAAAAGCAAGAGAAACGCATTCGACTACGTCTCGCTTTTCTCGTGCTCTACATCGCCCATAGTGTGTATATCACATTACAAGAACATAAGCTTTCGTTTTATATTTATTTTATAAAATATTTTTCGCAGTTTTTAGCGCGAGCGTGTCTCTGTCCTATGATACACGGTATCCAGCCAATCAGCGCGCGCGTTATATCTCAAATAGTGTTATTATATTATTAAATGCATGTCGAATAATTTAGTTTGCTGAAATAATATTAATAGAATTTGTAATTCGATTTGAATGAACTATAGCATCATCTGGTGTTATCTGGGTTGAGTACTAGAAAATGATGAATCAGCACAAAGATGTTCAGGTTGTACTACAAGGGGGTGGGGTCCCAGCTATTTAACTAAATATGGAAGCAAATCCCTATCATCAAAGGGAGATAAAAGTATGGCGAAATTTCCTCCTAATTGATCATAATTATCCTGGTTTTTCCTTTCAATTTTTGCTTCCTTCGAATTCGAAGTAAGCAAAAAATGAAGATTGTTGGAGTCTCGTTAAGGGAAACAAATGGTGATAAAACGGACAAGTGAGAATAAATACATAACTTCTGGAACCGAAATATTCCGATTGAGAAATCACTATTTATATGTCTTAGTACGAATAGACCTCCTTGGCTTGGGCTTCATGTTTTCTCATTCAGACCACGTGTCATTCCCTTGAGTATTATCTCTGGTTCTCGGAAACGCTTGAGAAGATACGTTAATATGGATGAGCCTCAAACAAAGAATCTTATTCCCAAGGGAATGACACGTGATCTGAAATGGGGAAGTGGTGTATTTCAGGATTGTATGAATCATTCACGTCACGAACTAAGAACGACAGATTAATGGTTGATTCGAACAAGATATCCTGGTTACCGAGTGGGTGGCACGTAAAACGATAGAAGTTTCGGGTCGCCAGGTGGCAAAAACTTCTTGACCAGACTTTAATTTAAAAATCTGTTATAAGTATTGTGAAATCCTAGATCATGCGTGGGTGTGTGGGCTTCTGCTGTGTGTGGCAAAACCGCTAAAAAAGGCTTGAAAAATATCAATCACATGCGACAAAGAAAGATTAGTTTTTTGGCTACACAATAAAGTGATAAGGTCACGCATGCAATAATATTACACCGACAATAAAACAGAGTCATTCCCTTAATTTGTTAAGGAAAAAACACCTTCAAGTGCTTGCCATCAGAATTTAGTTTCAGTTGAACACAAATCACGTGATCATTTTGCCAATGCCAAATTGGATTTTTGAATATGAGTGGTAAAGTGATTAAACTAGACGAAATTTAACGTGTGTTATACGAAAAGGAAAATGACAAGCAGATTATTACAGGAATAGAGCTTTAGCTATGTGTTCTTGCCGTGCATATTTTGAAACTAATGTATTCCACTTTCAAAAATTGGAGCATAAACAGACGCTCACGTGACTCAATGTATGCTACTTATTTTTAGTTTCGTAACAGATTTTTTCCTTGTTCAAAACCTAGTTCTTTTCAAAATTTTGTTCTAAAACCCAGGTTTTAAACATTAAAACCATAGCGTGTTATGCACTACGCGGACTTAAATTGCGCATGTCCAGTTCGGGACTTGGAACGTCGTACTCTGTGACCAGGATTTTCATGTTTTGAGTAGAAAAAATTTCATTAATAATGAAGTACTTAGACTTCTAAAGTATAATTTTTGACGTTAAGGGTAGAAATGCCACAGATTGACAATGACAGCAGAGATGATAAGCGTCTAATTAACTTTTGTAGAGTTTTGTTTTTCACCAGCATGGAAATTTAAATGCGCATCGAAATGGGAATACTTTTCCTCGAAAAATGTTAACTTTTGAACGTCTGTTTTACGAACTGAAAAAGTCATTGCAAATCTTCCTTTTTATTTCTCGGAATATAAGTTCGATATTTTTATCTATACTGGATATTTTTATCTATACTGGATATTTTTATCTATACTGGATATTTTTATCTATACTGGATATTTTCTCGTCCGTCAGCATAGAGCTTCGAACAGTGTTGGCAGTGTTGACAGGGTTGGAAATTTTTTTAAAAAAGTTATTTGAAAATGATTTCGTTTTGTTTTTCTAAATAAGAGGAGAAGATGTACATCTACGCTAGAAATTTCTAATAAGTTTACTCCTGCCGAAACTGGGATACACTTATTTAAGTTTTCGTAACAATGCTTGTATCTTTTACCGCAAGTCTCAGCGAAGAGCAAATCGAAAAATCATCGAAAAACTTTGTAGATTTGTAGAGATGATGGCTGCCCTAAAAATCATGATTCAATTCTCTGGATATAAGAATGTAAAGGAATAAAAAAATAGTGATAAATACTAAGAAAATACGATATACCTGGATTTGTTCGGAGTTTAAAGTTTGTTCAGCGATGACAAACGGCACAGCGACCAGTCCAAACTTTGCGAAACGAATTATATGGCTAGTCTGAAAACTTTGGATATTTAGTAGATGTTTCAGACATACAGCCATTCTAGTGGTTAACCGTCGCTTTCATAATCCAGACAACATATTTCAAAAGGCGCCACCATATATCTAAATACTGTGGGCATAACCAAGGTGTAAAACACAGGACGTATTGAGCACATATGGTTTAGACAGGCCTGTCTTTTGCTATATCAAACGATTACATATCTTTAACCCTTTGTTCTCATCTGTGTAAATGAGCACCAATATCTCCAAGAATGATAAAAAAGGCAAAAACATTTTTGACTGTGTCAAAAACTCTCGACCACTTGTCTGCAATGAGGCTAATTCCTACTTGACTTGGACTAATCATTTCTAACAAGGCAGATATTGGCTAACCACAGCACGTGACCAGTATTTAGGCGTATATGACTCATATACAATCGAGTAGATTCTAGTCGAATAATCTTAACGTCATGTACAAATTTACTAAATTAAAATCAGTTGGTGGTTGAGGATTTATCGAAGGGACCACGCTTGGTCAATTATGAAGCTGGTGAATAAACTATAAAGAATCATGTCCTTAGCTGTTTCGTATAGACAAACGTTTGTAAGCGACTCTGGATTCCGGAATTCGAACAATTTTGGTTATTGACGTCCGGAATCCAAGATCCTGAATTTTGAATCCAGAATCGAGAATCCGGGATCGAGAATCCGGGATCCGGGATCAAGAATCCGGAATCCGGAATCCAGAATCAAAGATCCAGATTCCGGAATCCGAGAATCTGGACACTAGCAACAGCGGGTGATGCGCGATCAATGCACCAACTCTTACGGCGCTGCGGTCGTAGGTTCGATTCCTAGATCGTCCATTACTCTTAAATAGAATTGTTCTTTCATGTACTTAGAGAGTCATGTACTTAGAGAGTAGACTGCGAACAGTGCCTCTACTTCCCTTGGTCGCCGTGCGTCTCGTTTTTGATTGCTGGTAAGCTGTGTTTAATTAGGCCGAGCGTGGATTAGGACCTAGTCAAATAACCCCACGGGAAGGGGCTGGGGGTGACAAAGAGAAATAGTAGAGAGGTTGCTCGCAGTCTACTTAGAAGAGCTTTTATCCGGGTTCTCCGGCTTTTCATCCCTTTACGTAGACCTCTAAGTCAAGAAACAGAAGCAGCAAAAGAAAGGGGAAAGAAAAAAAGAAAAGAAAAGCAATGAAGCGAATAAGTAAATGAAAAGAAGAGGAAAGGGCCAAGGGAATAAATGAAATTAAAAGGAAGGAAAAAGGAATTTAAGGGTGTCAATGAACGAAAACGTAAACGAAAGCAAATGAAAAGAGAAAACAACCCTTAGCGTTCATAACATCTGATATCAAAGCTTTCGTTATCGACTTGTCTGATAGTCGGCTCGATAACAGTAATTAAATCTACAAAACTAAAAGAAAACATAACAAGGGGTCAAGATGAAACAGAAATCCCTTAAGTGATAAGCCACTATAGATATTATAGTAACGAGATTCCAGATATTCGAGCAATTAGACGTTAATTAATATTCTACTTCGACAGCTGATAAGAAACCAAAGTTTGTTGTGTATGTGCTTTAGACTGGCATCATCAAAACCGTCTGAAGACTCCAAATAGACCTTATCCACTTGGGCGTAATGTATTCCCAATACAGACCTCTTGGGAATAAGATTCTTTGTTTGAGGTTTATCCATAGTAATCACTAGCTGTACGACTCTGTTGCAATGTTTTCCCACCAAAAAATCATTATACTTATAACTCTAAGTGGAATATTTCGTTAGAGGATGTGTGCCGTGTCTTTGTTTCAGTTTAAACCGTTTTTACGCGTTTTTAGAATAGGTCTTTTTCGAGATCGTAAAATACCGCTGTTTTCTTTGACTACAGACTCATTTATTCAGACTTAACAGAGAACTCGAAACTGGAGTATTCTAAAAACGCGTAAAAACGGTTTAAATTGTGACAGAACAGCACACATTTCTAAGGAAATATTCCACTTATATTTATGAAGATAATGATTTATTTTGGAAAAAAACAAAAAAACAAAAAAAAAACAACAACAACAACAACAACAACAAAACACTGCAACAAAGTCGTAGAGCTTGGGGTGCCTGCATGTGTGTTGACGTGTCTTCTCAAGCGTTAGAATTAAAGGAAAAACAAAAAAAAAAAGGGGAATGACACGTGACCTGTAATGGAAAAACAACGAATAAGGTCTATTGATTCAGAATAGGGCAAAAAAATATACCAGCTAAGCGAACAACTAGCTGCGCAAAGCATTGTTGGACAAAACCTCCGGCCCTCACTTTTTGCTTTCAAAATCATTTCGCGTGGTTTTTGGATAACACAAAGATAAAATTTCACTCTTTTTAATACTTTTGGACTTTTCTGGGCCTCAAAATACATCGAATTAAATTTCCAATTGTTTTCAGGTTGAAAATCGTGCTTGAACATAGGGTCGGCCACGAAAAATCCCAACGGACTATGATTGGTTAGAGAATTTATTTCCGCTCAGCTGGTAGTGCTGAGTTACTTTTAATCCTTGAGAAAGTTATAAAATAAGATGTTTTTAAGCGCTATTCCTGACCATGGTTTGGTCTGGATCATGGCTCGTTGAATGAAACAGGCTCGGCAAGATTGAGTGAAGATTTTAGTCCTATTGAATTGATCCTAAGTGTCTGAATCACTAAGACTCAAAAACGTGGCAACATGCCAGACTATAACCACTGAAAGCATGTATGAATGGACTTGCCAGACTGGTCAAATGATAATCACTAGGAGGGGGACATGGTAAAAAAATATTATGGGAACATTCATTATTCATGGAAGGGTAAGGCGAGTGAGATAACAGGGAAACTTTCTCCACTCACTATTATATCTAGTTTAAGATTTCTGTGTATCCAGTAGAGTGGGGGCAACCTTTTAAAAAGTGTGGAATTTGACAGTTTCTTGCCCATCCACTCCCGCCCATTTATCAAGGAAATTTTTTTCCTTGATAAATGTAAATTTAAAGTTCAAAATGGTTGAAGAATACCGAGCAGCTAAATTAATGTTATAGGACAACCCAAACAAACAAAGAAACATTACCCAAGAGAATGACACGCGGTCTGGAATGGGAAAACAAATACACCCAGTGGATTTGGTCCATTTATCCCGCTTTTTCCTCAGTCTCTCCCCTTCCTGACGCACACTCATACGTTGCTTCGAATCCGTCTTTAATTTTTTTTTTCCTCGGGGTATTCTGTTACTCCAAAACCCCATTGCAATGAATCATGAATTTCGAAACGAGGTGTAAAAGAGCAGGAATTTTTAGTGTAAAGTTCAATGTTTGATTCTTTGCCAGGATGTGGATTTTCAAGTTTACTATATTACATAAATTTTTAATTACGAACCACGCAGCCAGGAGGTATAGCTACATGAATAAATTCTTCATTTAGAAGTTTATTTTAGTAAAATATTTATTTGGGGACAGTAAATCTGGTTTCTTTTCCGAGACTGATGTAAGATGGCTATCGCATACAAAACAAACACACTTTTGTCATTTAGAGAATTTTTTTTCAAATATTATGGACTAATCACCAGACAACCAAATACGTTCTATGGTACAAAAGTCTCATTGACTTATCTGGGGCTCTCCGTTGGTTCATTGAGGGTTTTGATTAAATTAACAATATTATTAAACTAAAGTTAGTGGCAAAGCTAATGCTCATGAAAAGCCGTATTGAATCATAAGATACGCAGCGGACAACCATTTCTTCAGTAACACTAGACTCTCGTGATGGATAATATTATACGATAAAGTTCTGCTCTATTCTTTTTGATGTATTATGTTTTTAATATTTCATATTATCAATTGCAACTAAACTTCTATAAAAGAATTTCTGAAAGACAGTGATAAATTATAAAGTAAAGTTGATAAAGCTAAGTTCTTGAAATTAAAGCAGTGTTGAATTGTATTGAAGCTACCCAGGGGACAACCATGTCTTTATAATGCAAGACCCCTCATGGTGAATATTATTAGATTAATCTATGCTCTGTTCTTTTTGATGTCTTATATATTTCTGAAATAATTGATATTATCAAATGCACTAAACTACTATAAGACAATTCCTGAAAAGCAGGGATAAATCATAAACTTCGCAGGAGGCAACGATTTCTTTATAATGCAAGACGCTCGTGGTGCTTTGGTGTAATGTGTTTTTAATTAAATCATATATTACTATTATGTACCACTAAACTTCTATATGTACAGAGATTTCTAGAAAACAGTGTTGAATTCAGTATAACCTATGTAGGAAGCAACCAAGTCTTCCTGCTGCACGACACTCATTGAGTTTTGATGATGTAACTGCGTTTTTTTAATTAACTCATAGTATTATCATATACACCACTTAACTTTTACACGTAAATGAGAATTTCTGAAAAACAGAATTATAAATGAATTATATATGAGCAGTGTAGTAGGAGGCAATCAAGTTTTTGTGGTGCAAGACGCTCATTTATGTTGTTTATCTTTGTTCTTTTTATTTAATAAGGTTTGGCAAGAATTTAATAACATTATCAAATGCAACTTAACTTTTATAAATAAAATTCTAAAGAGCAGGGGTAAGTTATAAGCTAAGCAGGGGACAACCATTTCTTCGCGATGCAGCGGTGCAAGACCCTCATCTTGTTTAGATGTAATATGGTTTTTTAAGTTTAGTAAAGCTATCAGGTTATTAAAAGTTGTAAAAAAAATAAGAGTATAGACAGTGAAGACATATCTTTACTTAAAGACTTCACTGACCCTATTCATTGTTCCTTTTTATTTAATCTAGATTTTTTAGATCAAGAAATTAATTTCACTGGAGTTTCCATGTGGAAATAGCTGGTGTGGCTATTTTCAACAAGACAAACTAGTTATGATTCTAGATCGTCGTAAAAAAGAAAAGAAAAGAAAAAAAAAATTGCTGACAATTTATTCTGCTTGACTGATGCTATTTATCTCCTTATCCATCATTCTGATATATATCTCCTTTTTAAAATGTATTGGTGCGTGTATTAATAACAATTCAGACAGTACACCCTTTCTTTGTCACATATACCGCTATTTGAATGCTTTTATTATCAGTTGTGTATATCATAACAGGTAGTCGGGTTAATGCTGATATAAGTAGTTCAGTTCCTTTATGTGAGCAATGAAGTGTAAAGAAAGTTTCTGACCCCAAAATAGTTGGATTTTTTGGAGAAAGAAAGATCATACCATACAAAGCCTAATAGGCGTTATTTTGATGGCTGGAAGAATAATCACCGTTGAGTGGATAGGTACCCGAGAAAGAAATTAAACTAAATAATTTCTTTGTGGTGATTATGATCAGGGCTATAGTTGCATAGGATCTGATTTGATTAGACCTCACAAAACCTTGCATATGTTGTCTTGACAATCGGAACGATGATGATGCTATTCTTGTTAGATGTTTGTGAGCGATTACCTAACTCTTAACAGTGTCATTTTATGGTGAAGATGGTGATGGTGGTACTCTTGATTACTATAAAGATGGTGTTGATAATGATGACGATGATGATGAGGGTGCTGGTAATAACGGTGGTTGTGATGATGGCGGTGGCGGTGATGGTGGTGATGATGATGATGATGATGGTTGTGCGGTGAAAGAAGTGACGATGAAGAAGTTGATGATTTTATGGATGCTTAGATGCTGTTAACTCCAGTACTAACAGTACCAAACATGTGTTATGGCAATTACGGAAATGATGTCATAATACAAGCGACTGCAGTGTTAAGTGACGTACAGTGATAATGCCAATAACGATAAGTACATTGATGCTCTGCTACATGGTTCGATGATGAGGAAAGCAGACATTTAGCTACATAAAACATAAATTTACCATTCATGAATAAAAGATTCTTACCTATATGTTAAGTAGGATAAATATTGGCGGTTAAATCAAAGGCATCTCTAGCACAGGAGGTGCCTATATTATAACCACATGAATAAGAGAACCCGTGTTATAATACGTATATTACAGTACAATTTGATATTACAGTATATAGCTATTTCAATTAACGTTGTCGATGAAAAAAGCCTAAAGGCTAAAGGCTTTCAACTATCTTTTGTTTACTAACGAACTTCTCTATAGGCTATCTAAGAAATTAAGGAATGTGTCCAAGTTGTAGAATTTGGAAGCATACAGTGAGTTTCTGCTTGTAATACACCTTTTGCTGTTCATTAACTGCGAAGGAACTTTCATTCATGCGAAGCGGCATTGTCTTTAACGCGAATGAACATTCAATAACATTAAGGGAGTCTCAAGAGCGTGAAGGAACAATCATTAAGAAATTTAGCATAGAACTG
>JAAAQI020143692.1:0-11666 GCA_011800005.2 Stichodactyla mertensii
TTTTCTCACACCTCGGTGATAAATGCAGTACTGAGTCTGCGTATGTTGCTTGCGCTTATGCTTGCGTCGCTAGTGAGTACCAGGCTTTAAGAAGCTAGTGTCTCACTCGGCTTTGCCTTGTGCGACTATTGCGCTTCTTTCGTGCTTAATCAACTTCGCGCACGATATAAGCGTGAACCATTTCTTTATCAGTACACCCTTTGCCACAATTCCAAAAGCAGTTTAATTTAATTTGAGGACAAACATGTTTTGATATAAGAATCGTGCTCAAAAATTACTTCATTTTGTCCTCACAATTGAGTTGCGTTAGGAATTGCTTCAACGGGTCTATTGGCAATAATATCACGCTCTCAAAATGAGTGAAATAAAGCATTAATCATAACAATAAGAAAACCTTTATTTTGTGGATGATTTTTTTTTTTAATTCTAGGCTAGTTTGATATGAAATGTCTGTTGAAGCATTTGTACACAGGCTGAGAAATAAATGAAATCTTAATAAATTAATAAAAGCTCGAACACACGATTCGATGCGTTCCCTGCGACGTTGCTTGCAACGGGAAAATCGCACCCGTGCCCACCCACGCAACTGTTGCGCACGACCGGCGACGTCGCAAAGTAAAACCCAGCTCTACTTTTGCGACGTCGCGCACAACAGTTTGCATAAGTAGACACAGAGTGTGCAATTACTCCGTTGCAAGTAACGTCACAGGGAACATCGCATCATGTGTCCGAGCCTTAACCTCTTACAAATAACTACTTGATATAGATTTGGGAAGACTGGCAGAGGAGAAGCAACGCCCACAGAACGGCTCATTTTGCGTCGCTGACGTCAGCCCTTCCAACAACCAATGGGCTTCTTGCACGCAATTTGATCTATAACACAGCATTACCGGGTGGAGTTAGAGTTGAGTATGCTCCTGCAACAAGAAGATGTGGAGCAGCAAGAGCAAGATGTAAGTAATTAGCGGTATAAATTTTCATATCACATTACGTCAACGTCACATGACTATTCTGGAAAACAGGAGAAAGCTTTAAACATTCGCCGGAATGCGTGCTGGAATCTAAAAAAGTGAACATAAATAGACCTAAGATTCGTAATTGTCTGAGCTAACTTAGTATAGAGCGTTGGTTGAACAGCATAGCGACAGAGAAGTTTCAGATCGATGATTCCTACAACAAAAGCAACAACACCTATCAACGTTGATAAAGTAAAATAAGGATGAGATCAGAGAGACTATATAGGACTAGGAATTTGGTAAACTTCACTTACAATTTATATATTTCCGGAAAGTCTGAGAGTTAGTAGACTGGCAACAATTCTTTTAAAAATGAAATAACGAGGCGTGAGTTTGGTCGAAGACTTTTTTCGGCAGTATTCCTTCCATTATCATCAATTATTTTTATTATACAATACATTGGTAAGATAAAATAACAAAAGTCAAGATACGAATATCGAATAAATAAAAATGAAGACGACAACTTAACCTAACTAAAATGTTTCGAGTTAATTTTTAAACTTTATACCTTAGGATTATATTAGATATATTATTTCAAAATCTGTGAAATTATGACTAGACTAGGAGACTATTAATACACACTTCAAAATGGTTTATCCGTTCGGAAAAGAGCAGGATGGATGTGATGAAAACCGTTCAATACCTACCGGCAATACGTTAACTGGCCTATGCGCATGCGCATCCTATGTGATTCCGTAGCGACGTAAGCTGATGACATAGTGGAATTATTAAATTTGTTTATAATAATTATTCATTTTTGGTAATGTAGTTTTGCTTGGATTTCAGTCCGATTGTGTCCAGTAGTTAATGGCCGTCGGTTGTGTATACAGAGGATGCCAAAACGAATGAGACTGAGCCAAGCAGCAATCAAGATGTTCAAAATTACTCCACGACAAGCAAATAAGATGAATAAAGCGTTAGCTCGTCTGTAAGGACTTCCCAACTTTCAGTTTACCATCAGGATCTTGGCAGTAGTTTTTTAGTTTTAGTATGTAAAACTACCGAGGCTGAGAAGAACGGGAAAAGTCTATAGCTAAGGCTATTCTTTGAAAATTATATCTTTTGTAAAACAGAATGAAATCTTCAATCCTTTAATTTTTTTTCACTTGAAAAGTAAAACTGAACCCAAAAGTTAAGCCAGCAATTTCTGGTATAGCTGTGAAAATATAGCTCTCAGTTTGTAAAAAAAATATAATAGAATTAATTCAATTGTTTATTGAGCTGCGCATAGCTTGCTTTATCAATTTACATATACTTCCCAGCTGAGATAGACGAACAGGGTGCATTGTGGTCTAGCTTCGGTACAAACAACACCATATAAGGCATGGTGAACAATAGACGTTTGCACCAAAATTTAAATTGTCTTTACAATTGCATGAATATTAGTTTTAAATAAGTGGGTAAGTTGGACGATTGTTAAATAAAACTGAAGATCCTTAATTGCTTCATGACCTCTTCTTCTTCAGCGACAAACTGTACAAGCAGCATCCTATACAACCTTCTCCCACCCCTCCCCTCCCCTCCCCTCCCCTCCCAACAAAGATGTGTCCAAACTCCAACATAACTATAGCTTCAAAAATACTCGATAATTGATTGCATTTTTGGTAGAATTCAAAGCATGTCTAGAGTCCTTGGAATTACTGAAGTGGAGGATAAGATTAATATATTACCCTAATATATATATTTTTAACAGTTCGTTTCAGCCCTATTTTGAAGTATGTATTTGATTAATGGTCTAGTATTGGATATAAATCCAATCCAACTTATCAAAATCAGTGTTTTTGCCAAGTGATTTTGGTGAAAATTTTAGAAAGGCTTTAAAACTCCCAAGAGGTATAGGATATTTGCAGGTTCGAAAGTGTTTTTTCGGAGGAAAATTGATTCAGTTAGCAATTATTAAAGAGGTAACTTGTAATGATTCCTTGGATTCAAATATATTATAGAATTATTTTTTCACTTTTCTCTTTTTGATAAATAAGGTCATTTAGAAAGCAGTAATTTGTGCCTTCGCTACATCATTTGATTGTTTCTGCCATTTAATTTCAGCTGAGGACAATGGCAAAAGTTTTCTTCGGTGTTCTAATTGTGCTTGCCATGTTTTGCTCTGAAATGATGGTACACGCCTACTATGAAGGTAAAAGAGATTGACTACTTCAAAGCCATAAAAGTGTGCCAAAAAGTAAATGTAATGTCTACAAGTGAAGCACCGGCATGTCCAACACATTGCCCACGTGTTAGCTGGTGTGTTGGCATTTTGGATTTCCTAACTTTCAATTAGGAAAACAAAACAATGAAATCTCACTTTCTTGAGAATAGAAACTGCTCTAATGTCTTCCATTGTTTTGTCCTAAGAATGGAACTGAGGTGGTTATTGCTGAAAAGGTTTTTCTTAGATTGGAACGAACGATTTTGTTGGTTTGTTGGTTGGTTGGTTTGTTTTTGTTTTTTGTTTCGTTTCATTTCGTTTCGTTTTGTTCGTGCGTGCGTGCGTTCGTTCGTTCGTTTGTTTGTTTTTTCTTAAAGACCTTATTTGGTCTAAACAAAATAATCCAGACCGGAATAGATATATGATACGATAATGAAAAACTAAGAAAACTAAAAATCGCAGGCTTGAACAAGATCGTCATCAGATTGTCACAGCCATATTATTCTGACAATAACTTGGACATTTCTCGCGCGCTCATTGGCTGCAAGCCATTATAAATAAGAGGACACACATATAGATGGCGTAACTTTTAGCAGCAAAGTATTACTAAGTTCACTCGACTATATTAAATGCATATATTTTTGTAAAAAAAAAAAAATCTCGAAGATTATAGCATCAAAAAAAATGCTCAAAACTTTGCAGGGAAATTACTATCTGCTTTCAAAGTTCCACTTGAGTTTTGAACATTTTTTGACGTCATCTATGATCGATAACACGACAGCCGATGAAAAACTATGTTCGATTTTTTAAGTAGCCCAACTTCAACTGATGTTATTTTTTCTTAACAGCTTATTCCTATGGTAACGACGACATTTACACGCCATGGCAATCATGGTGCACGTGTAGCAAGACATGTGGCGGTGGTAAAAGATGGAGATATCGAGAATGCCTGCATGGGTATTATTGGGATTGCTGGGATACGTGGCAAACACAGACCTGTAACATTTATCAATGTCCAACAGGTAAAGAATAATATCAGGGCCTTCACAATAGACTTCTTGCAGCAATTCTCAATGCAGTTTAATTTACAGGAGGACAAATACAATTCTATTGTTTTGTCTTCTAGATTGGGAATAGACCTTTTTAATAATACAGCTAGCGGCCATCTTAAATATATTAATTTTTCATTGTTTAAATCTCAATATTATGGGATGTCCAGGGGGCAAAGCCTTTGTTTTTTGAGATTTGAACAATGAAAAATTAATATATTTAAGATGGCTGCTATATTAGTAAAAAGGTCTATTGCTGCAAGGGTTCATTAGACTTAGATCCCTAAAACTGATAACATTTTTAGCAGATGTATATTCGATGTTTATCGAGTGGAAGCGTCTAAGTGAGTCTAAAAGTTTATGTCAAAAACACCTGAAACAGGAAATGAGAGTAATGACTTCAGGTTTCCACTTCTACTCCCTGTCCATGCTTAAGCAGAATTGGTTGGAAAGCATCTCCCGGTTTTAAAAGCCAAGTTTTATAACAAAACCAGAAATAGACAGGCACATGCTACATATCAACTGAGTAATGATTCAGTATTCCACTTCTACTTCTTGTCGTTCTTTACTGAAAGTTAGTCGGTATTCGTCAAATCTTCCTGTCTTCAAGTGTCTCACAGATGTCTCTCAAAAAACGTTTATTTGAGCCATTTTCTCTTTTTCCCTCAAACATTTTACTCCTAGCTATTTATGGGAATCCAGGGTGACACAGGGGAAGCGCACTTGCCATTCACCTCTGGGGTATCGAGTAGATTCCTGGATTCGGCATTCCATGTGAGTAGAGTTTTCAGTGTTGCGGGTCTTTTCCTTCATTCGAGGGTTTTTCTGTGGGTTCTCCGATTTTCCGTCTTCCGCAAAACCCAATACGCTACATTCCAATGGATCTGCGAGTTAGCCGTTCCCTAACTCAGAACAGCCAAGGTTGTTTCAGTGTTTGATAAAATTCATGGTTTTAGTATAATTATTTGCTTATGAATTTTTTTCTCGCTATGGAACAGATGGTGCATGGTGTTCTTGGGGTTCGTGGTCATCGTGCTCTGTCACATGTGGTGGAGGCAGCCAATCACGAATACGTTCATGTACCAACCCTGCACCAGCCAATGGCGGGAAAACCTGTGAAGGAGATTCGAAAGAAACACAGGCTTGTGGAACAAACCTATGTCCAGGTAATTAATATATGAAGAATAACAATAAATCTAAAATGTAGCAATTGAAAAAGTTTTCTTTTCTTTCTCAACTAAAGTGGATGGCAAGTGGTCATCATGGAAACCCTGGTCTCCATGTCCAGTCACGTGTGGCGGTGGCAGCCAATCACGAACACGTACGTGTACTAACCCTCCACCAGCCAATGGCGGGAAAGCCTGTGAAGGCGGTAAAGCACAGACACAGACTTGCGCAACAACTACATGTCCACCACGTAAGTGAAATAGTCTGGCTGTAACTGTCGATCTGTAAATGAATGATAGAACACACTACTGCGAGACAACTTGCAGCCATGAAAATTTTCAATTTCTTTAACAGCTAGAATAGATGGTGGCTGGTCCATGTGGTTGCCATGGATATCGTGTTCTGTAACGTGTGGTGGAGGAAGCCGGTTGCGAGCACGAAAATGCAACAGCCCTGCACCAGCCAATGGTGGACGAGAATGCCAGGGAAAGAATATAGAAACACAGGAATGTGGAAAAATTACGTGCCCGCCAGGTAGGTGAAACTGACAATTCACTTGTACTGTTTTCTTATTCTCCACTTTGATAGATGACTTTGAACAAATAGAATACCCTTCAAAGCAATTGGAATTGTACCATAAGAAATAAAACACTAAAGGCTCGGTCACAAACGATGTCGCCTGCGAAGTTGATTGCAATGGGGAAATCGTACCGTGGTGTTCATTTATGCAACTTTAGCGAACGACAAAATGAGTTCTACGATTTCACAGTCGCAGGCAACGCCGCGGGTAACGTCACATCGTGTGTCCGAGTCGTAACGTATTCTTGCAAAATGCCCTTCAAATTAGACAAAACCAAATGCTTTATGAGTCGTTGGAAGTCAGCAAATACAATCATGTATGATTGAATGATGATTTAATGGTTAACAGCATCTCTCTCAACATCGTAAAGTATTTTCAGTTTGGAACAAAGAAAATTTTGAGCGAGTGAGCGATTCCTGTAGAACTAAAAGGCAAATTTTCCAATACTCGCTTCTTTCGCCACTTGAATCCTGTGTTTAACTTTACAATATATTCTTGGACTTCTCAAAGACTCTATAAGGAAATATTTCTCCACTTCTACAACTGAAAATTCTACAGTGAGTTTGTAAACAAGCACGTGCCCAAGACAACAATGAGAACGATGGTTGCTTTGAAAATCGAATAGCTTTCCAATCTGCTGTTGCTATGTGTTAAAGACCTGTTCTCTGAAGAACAACTGACCAAGTAAAAAGATCAAAAAAAAGTTTAGTTCATTAGTGATTTATTAAGGAAGACTTTTCGTAATAGAAAAGAGGTTAAAACTAACCTCTTTACATAGTTTTGACCAAGCTTTCGAATTTGTTGAGAAGCAAAAGCGAAAGGAAATCATGTGGAGAAGATTAACCCTTGTCACGCATCAGCTGGTGTCTATTCATTTTTATAACACATGCAAAAATCATTCAAAATCCACCGGTACAACGCATGAGGTTTCGAAAAAGACACACGTGGCTGTGGATATGCTATTCCATAATCATAAAATTAGGTATTTTTTTTTCCGAGAAGAAAAAACACAGAAAGCGTTTCGTGACGATGAGAAAATGGAAATTCATGCAAATCCGCCTAAGGGTTAGCATCTGTCAGGAAATCAAACAGAAATAAATCATAGGTCAGCTAGTGCTTGAATACGTTGTTCAAACGTTTTCAAAAGGAAGTTATTTTTATCTGAACCTCATTCCAAGCGGGTAAAGTACACCATCTACTACAAATCAAGAATAAACGCATTCATAAAAGTGGAAGAGACGCCAGGTGTTGTCATTACCTTCATTTACTGACGTCATCAGGTTCACTACGCATATCTAACGAAGGTTCAAGCTTTTGTTTAAGATTCTTTGGATCCCACACGCTTAGACAGGTCTTTTTTTCCTCATATAAATACAGTGATGATACCTTATAGGTCGTGCTTGCTTCGGCAGCACATATACTAAAATTGGAACGATACAGAGAAGATTAGCATGGCCCCTGCGCAAGGATGACACGCAAATTCGTGAAGCGTTCCAAATTTTTTTCCAATTCTATATCCAAAAAGTATCCCATTACTTTCATTTGCACGGAAAATGGCTATCGAAAGTGTGTTTGATGATTTTCCTAAAGTAAAACAAGGGAAAAGTTGAACTTATGAGGTGTCTTTTATGTGATGACACTACGAAAACTGAGGAAGAAAAACTGCCAACGAAAGTGAATTTTTAGATTGCTTTATTGATGGATTCAAACTGAACAAACGTATATTAAAGTAAAATGCGAGTATTCCATTAGAAAAAAATGTTAGGTAGTGCTTTACAATCATGGAGAGTGCTGGATAGAGCGGCAGGATGAATTTGTGGCATAACCTTTTGTTGTCTTATTACAAGCATCTTCCGAACAGGCGTATTGATCCATTTAGCCAAAAGATCTTGACAGTCATTTCATTTGCCATAATTTCTGGCTTCACTACCTAACTTTAGTGCAGCATATCTATTAAAACTATTCGCTAGCTGTGTATTTAGAAACCTACTTTTTCAAATAACATAAAAGATGTGCATCACAAGCCCGTATCATTGACCAGACCAAATTTTTTTGATGCGATACATTCGGAAAAAGTTAGCTCAAGCTTTAATATGAAATCAAAGTCCAGTGTATATTTTCAATTTTCACGAAGTATGTATAACCGAAATGAGGGACAAATTTTTCAAGACAAGCTAGTGCCTTTATTTGCCTGTCATCAAAAGCCTTAACGTATATTACAGCTTAAAAACTTTTTTAAAATCTTGTGTGTATTTCATAATGCAAAGCAGTTCGATCGTACTAGTAGCAGTAAGCCACAACAGTTTCGTGGAAGCTGAAATCACGTCAAATCAGCATTTTTCGCAAAACGTAGCGAAGATATCTTATTTTGTGTCAATACAGAATAATTTTCTTTCAGTTCTTTGCTTTTACCTTAAATTTCAATCCGGTGATAATCTTCTTGAAACAGGTGTATCAATGTTCGACTCGGTTCAGTGTGCCTTCAGTTTACAAACATTTCCCTAATAATCAAAATAAGCGAAAGGGTTTTTTGTTAAACTTTATGTGTATTTTCACTCCGTGCAAAACGCTTTGCAAGTTATCCAAAATTGAAGTCAAACTCTTTAGCAACAATTAGTATATTCGCTGACATCAGTGCGGTGTTTTGACGGATGAATATATTGCTGGGCTGGGCTGGGCTGGGCTGGGTTGGTTCAGTTGTTTTTTTATCGCTAGTTCCAATGAAAAGTCGAATGCGTGACCCAAACGTAACATTATAATTATGTTATGCTTTAACGGAAACCATATTTCCATGCTCTTATATCAATCACATGGTTTTTAGACAGAGTAAGCGTTATACACTCATTCCAATAAAGGTTGTCGGTTGGCGATCTGAATCTGAAATCTGAGCCAGACAATTCGCCAGCGCAGGTTATCACTTAGAGGTGGTGTTGTATTTAGCTATTTGCTGATTACAAACTACTGAAATATAAAACTTAATTTGAAATGAATTCATAGCTCGATCGTGCCTTTAATTCTTCCCGCTCAGATTTTAGATCTAAAACCGACAACCTTTTTTAAAATAGATATTGGTGGTATAACATATTACGTGGGCGCGCATAGATGCGAATTTTATCTTCGAGTGCTGATGACATCTCCAACGAGTAAGCGAAGCGAACAAGTTAGAGATATTCAACACGAGAAGATAAAATTTGTATCTCCAAGCGACCATGTAATGTTCTGTTTAATTATAAGTATCGATGAAATATCCAGGAACAAGGAAGAGCTTTAAGGCCATTTGTGATTGGTTGATAAGAGTGTAGTCATGGTAACAGCGATATCCTCACATGTGAAGGATAAAGATGATATCTTCACTAGGAACAGGAGAAATCCATATATTTCATTGCTATAAAATAAACCATAGTTATTTTATAAAATATTTGTATATTGAATTAATAGCCCACTTTCGATATATGGTTGAGTGATCGCACACAATAAGATCCGAGTCGAGGCTCCGGGGAAACAAAAGAACAATTTCGATGTTAATGTGCTTGGTAAATGATTAGATTGAGTATGTTTTTTGTTTCTTGAGTATGTTATGTTGCTTGAAGAAACCTAACATGCCCGATCTTACGATTATTTCATTGTTATTCCCCGGAGTTTCGATTCGGTTCTTATTGTGTGTAATCACTCAACCATATATCGAAAGTGGGCTATTTCTATTTTGGTTGACAGTTATTGACGGAAGATGGTCGGTGTGGAGTACATGGGGTCCTTGTTCAAAAACCTGTTCACGTGGTATCCAGTCACGAACACGCACATGTACAAACCCTGCACCACAAAATGGAGGACAAAATTGTGTTGGAAGTAATTTAGAGATACAAGCATGTGCGATACATCCTTGTCCACCAGGTAAGATTCCTCTTTAAGCATTAAAATGGAGCATATATTTTATTTAGTACATGTTCTCTTAATTCCTTGATATTAGTCATAAATGGTGGATGGACTTCCTGGACGTCATGGACATCATGTCCAGTCACGTGCGGAGGAAGCAGCCAATCACGAACTCGTACGTGTACTAATCCAGCACCGGCCAATGGCGGACGAAACTGCACTGGAGTGGAATCGGAATCGCGGTCGTGTGGAGAAACTACTTGCCCAACAAGTACGTGAAAATTAACCACAAAACCTAAATGAAAAATGTTTTGGATTTATTTACTATTTAAATTGATTGCTACATTGTCTGGAAGGGATTAATGGTTGATGGAGTTTATGAACAGCTTGGTCGAG
This sequence comes from Stichodactyla mertensii, assembly GCA_011800005.2. Lineage (NCBI taxonomy): Eukaryota > Metazoa > Cnidaria > Anthozoa > Actiniaria > Stichodactylidae > Stichodactyla > Stichodactyla mertensii. Next base: position 10,228 of record JAAAQI020143692.1, read on the forward strand.
AACATGTTTTGGAGGGGTCCAGTCACAAAATCGCACGTGTACAAACACTCCGCCAATCTCATCTCAAGGGGATACAATGCTTAGACTATACAATATATAATTTGATGATTACCCAGTATACTTAAACGAATTGTTTGCTCGTCGCTCTCTTAATTACTCTTTACGAGGTACCAACATTTTGAAATTATCCAAATCATTTTCTACTACATCATGGTCTTCACTCTTTTAGATACTTAGCTGCGAAAACTTGGAATTCATTACCAGATATTTGCAGAAGACCGGAAACTTTCACTAAATTTAAGAAAGCTATTAATAAGATAACTTTTTGATTAAATATCTACCTAGCTACCTAGCAACCTGTCTGTCTGTGTCCGTCCGTCCGTCCGTCCGTCTGTCTATCTTTTTTTTTTTTTTGTTTTTGTAAATTAACTTATCGAAGAATTATTACAGCTACTCGAGGATAAATAAAGTTTATGTACGTACGTACGTATGTATGTATGCTAGTTAATGGCGGACAAGACTGTACTGAATCCAGTTTAGAAACTAAGTCCTTGATATGCGTCTGGATAATGAGGTTTTTCATTTTGGCTTAAGCTAATAGATCCTAATCAATCAGATAAACTTTCTTGTAATGCATATTATGAAATAAAAAATAAGGACAGTAAGGTATTTTGGAGTCAAAAGCTCAAAAATGTCATTAATATAACTTAAGATTAGGAGAGTTATGGATAAACAAAATTTATATATTCCACAATAGAAAGAAAATAAAGATCATAATACGACAGAGACTACAGGACATAGAGTTCCAAACATGGTTAAGAATTGATCCTCAACAAAAGAACAAGTTAAGAACATATCGAATATTTAAAGTAAACCGCTACTAATATGAGGAATACCTAAGCCAAGTCACTAATATACAACATAAGATAAGCCTTACTAAATTAAGAACAAGCAACCACAAACTTGAAATAGAAGCGGGAAGGCATGCAATACCATATAAAAAAACAGCTGAAAGAATTTGTCAAAGATGTGAGAAAAATGAAATAGAAAATGAAGCTCATTTCCTAGTAAAATGCACTCTATATCAAGTTCTAAAACTCATTAATATTCATTAGGGTTCTTGGCCAATCGCATGACCTTAATAATATCACGTGACAGTACCTTTATACGGCGCTAAAGGTCTTTCAAACTTAAAGTCGGGGGCGGCTTTGAATTTTCCAGGGGAGTGCGGGGCTGATTAGAAATTCGTCACGTGCATATAAAGAACAGTGATATAGAACTGATCTTTTATTTATCCGTTCTTTATAAGCACGTGATGAATTTCTAATCAGCCCCCCACTCCTCTGAAACAATTTTAAATGTTTTTTAGTAAAAATACGCTTTAATAAATGAATAATATCAGTTTATTTTGAGGTAGAACACCCCCATCTGTTCAGCGA
>JAAAQI020143703.1:0-11665 GCA_011800005.2 Stichodactyla mertensii
TCTAAAATTTTAAAACAATTGGAAGTGTAAAGGTTTTTACAATTAACAGAACTATTAAGGTGTTTAAAGACATGAGAGTTGTTACTGTGTGCTCTTTAATCCTTGTAGAGAAATGGCGAGTGGTTTCACCAATATGATGGGAATTACATTCTGCACAAGTAAATTGATAGATAACAAAAGATTTTAGAGCGTCAGGAGTCTGATCTTTAGAACTGAAGAAATTTTTGATTTTGTAGGAAGAAAATACTAATTTAATATCTAAGTCTTTGCAAAAGCATTTTAATAATTGTTTGATTTTGTTTTGAGTAAGTTTAGAGTAACAGCCAGTGAATGGAAGTTTAAAATAACGTGTATTAGTGTTGTTGGTGTTGTTAAGAGATTTATCGTCATTAGATTGCTGCTAAAGGCTGATTTACATGCTAACGATTGTCGGCCCGATTTTTGATAGGCTTTGTATGGAAAAACGAAAGAATCGGCCCGATTCTGAAAAATCTGTTGCACTGCAACAGATTTTTCTTGTGTCGGCCCGATTTTTGAAATGAAAAAGAGTGCTAAAAACAATAAAACTCACATCGGGCTGACAAATCGTAGCGTGTAAATCAGCCCTTATATTTGGTGAGGTACTGTTTAATGGTTTTATCAATAACATGAAAAGGAAAACAATTACATTTGAGAGTATCAGAAAGTTTGTTAAGGTCATTTTGAAAACCTGCTGTGGTGTTATTTATTTTAAAAGTCCTGTCAATTAAAGCACATATTAAACTTATTTTATAGTTAAACAGAATGAAACTAAAAATTTTTACTTTTCTAATTTTCAGGCGTTTAGAAAATGAACTCCGACAGCAGCAACAGCGTCACCAACAGTTGCAGCAAGAATACCAAGAATTAGAATCACAAACTAATGACCACAAGGTAAAGGAACCAGATCATAAATTTCATCATCTTACGTTCACCTTGGAACTTGTTTCACAATGCTGGTTTTTACATCATATTGTGTGGCGTCATAGCTGCCACTTTGGATGAACTTTACAAAAGATTTTTAATTAATTCTTTCATCCTATCAATGGCAGTTGTTGCTTTTGTTATCTTATTTTCTGGGAAATGATTGCAAACCACCTTTAATCTCAAAAAGCAAGCTGAAAGACTGTATTCATACATAGGTTGCCATAGGTCAGGGAAATGATAGTTTATACTAAACTAGTTTACTCACTAGTTTCTGTTTAATATACTAATGAATACTTTTTACATCTTAATTACAGAGAGAGCTGCAAAGCTCAAAATCAAAAGCCATGAGAGAACAAGAGGCAGTAAATCGTCTAATGGGGGTGTGTAGATGCTAGGTGAAGGGCTCTGGCAAACTGCCCTACAATTTCATCAAACAGTTAGCTATAATTTCTTGGGGCCAAAGTTAAATGTCAGGAGTTGATTTTCAATATTGGATGATTGTCAAATTCATGCTGAAATTCTCCTGTTTTAAAAATCTTGGCATTTTTGACATGGTTCACCAACATTGGTCAGCTTTACATGTGTACTGGCAGTTCATGTCACATCTTTCAAGACCTCTTGGCAGTGTTAATTGAATAACTTAGCAACATTCTGTCAACGAATGCTTGTCAAATGTCAGACCATTTGTAAAAGCTTTCACAGCCTTGGCTACAGGCCTTCAAATTATGTAATAATTAAATTTAATCATAAGAGTAATCCTTCTAATGCTTTTTTAACCATTTTTGCTTCAGGAAATTTCAGAATTAGAAAACTATGAAGAGGAAGAGCTACCTGATCTTACTACACTGGTGAGTGTTTTGTTTCACATAGTGAAGCTACTCTGGGTATCATGGTTATACGTGTAGCAGCAAAAAATAAATTTTTTTTTTTCGTCCAGGAAGATGAAAGAGCATCGTACACTCAGCAAATAGAGGAGCTGAAGACACAGGTATTACTTTAACTACACTTTTCTCAGATTTGGGCATATTAGAATTCTGTTTTCTGTGTTTTTGGATTTTTGGAATTACAATGTGGCCAGTACATTGCAAAGTGATTCATGTCATTTTTATTGGTTTTATAATAAACCTTCTTTTATTTTGATTCACAGGTAACACAAGCAGAGGATGAGTTTGAGAAGGCACAAGAAGCTGCACAGAAACAAGAACTGAAAAAGCAAAAACATCACGAGAAGATGCAGGAAGTAATGGAGAAGCATGATCCTCTGAAGGTTAGGGTTAACAAATTGCATGCAGTTTTCCACTGACTCTAGTGCACTGTTTTTGATGGGAGATACCAGAAAGAGAAATTCAACAGTTTTTTTTCAAAAAAAAAAAAGTATGGTGATGACTTCACTTTGGTGAAAGTAATATTCCTTGCCCATGGGTTTTTGAGAAAAGTCTACATCTACTGATTGACTGTGATAAGGATGAAATTTAAATCCATTTAGGGAGGCATTCACAAAAAGCTTTACAAACTGGGGTATTTAAAATACCAGTATACATTAAAGCCAAGGGGTAAGGTAGGGGGTCATCTGTAATTCTAGGGGTTTATAAGGGAGTTCTTGAAAGTTCTTTGATATGACAAGCAGGAACTCCAAAAAAGTTTCTTTTTCAATTTTCATCAGTCCCTACCCTCTCTCCTCCCCCACCAAGAAAGTTTTGTGGGTGTTCCCTTATACAGATTTTTGTAGTGGTCTGACGGTTATGATGAGTTATTGTCTTATGAATGTGTGATGTCATTCTTCAGCAACAACAAGATGGAATAACAATGCAAATTGCTCAACAAAAGAACAACAGGAGCCATTATGACAAGAAATGTAAAGAAGTTAATGATGCCATCAAAAAAGCTGAAACAGATTTGAGAAATATGCAGAAACATGTTGAGGTATTTTGCAAGTAATAGATCAAACAAGGGAAGGAGTGTCTTATCAATACCAAACACCAAGAAGTAGGTTAAGATGCAGTTGAGTTTTTTAACCCACTTTAAGGTGTTTGAAATGAAATGCTCTTTCAAGTGTTTGATCTAGCTTCTCAAACCATGAATAATTCTAGGAGAAAGTCAAAGCGAAAGTTGGCCAAATTTTAGCCCACTTTTGATATTTTGGTTGAGTGATCACACACAATAATTGTTTCCCCAGAGCCTCGATATAGATGCTATTGTGTGTGATCACTCAACCAAAACATCGAAAGTGGGCTATTAAGACCGCGTTTCCAAACCACTGTCACAGTAGTGATGTACTTTGCTTTCTTGTCATCAATTGTTTGTGGAGCATTTGTTTCCCTTAGTGGCCAGTCATTAAGCATATGATTAAGCCATGTAAATAAATTCTTATGTTTTCTGTTCAGGAAATCACGGCTCAGGCAACTGAATACTGTGAGAGAGTAGAAACCAGGAAATCTGTTAAGAGCCTAGAGACTGAAATACACCAGAAACAAAAGAGAATCAGGACTGAGGAACAAAAGTAAATACAGTCATTATTATGATTATCACCACTACCAACACGCATGTACAAACATCATCATCATCATCATCCATGTCATCACCAACATCATCATAAGCACAATTTCCTCTGCTAACATCTATGGCATCACCACCATCATCCATGTCATCACCAACATCAACATAAGCACAATTTCCTCTGCTAACATCTATGGCATCATCAACATCATCACATCAACACAAGCACTGTCACTTGAATATTCCAATTTGACTTTGAATTTTGTGGGTGCTGTTGGCATAATTCTTAGTCAGCCTCAAAACAAGATGAATCTTAGTCATCAGTCATTTCTTGTGACAAAAACTTCGTGTCAGGGCTTTCTCTTCTTGCTGTTTTTAAAATGGCAGAAAACCCTGGGGATGAGTTTCTCAAGTTCCCAGTGTGTTCTGGGTAATTTTCAAGATGATGTACATGTGACTCCTTGGTATTTAGGAACTTTCATTATAAAATAAATTCGAAAATAGTCCTTAAAAAGCCCCAAAAAGTCCTTGAAAAGTCCTGGAATATTTTCCTCAAACTTCTGTATGAACCATGCTTCACCTTCACCATCACCACAATCATCACCACCACCACCACCACTACCACCACCACCACCATCACCGCCGCCGCCACCACCACCACTGCCGCCGCCGCCGCCGCCACCGCCACCGCCACCACCGCCACCATCATCATTGCCTAATTTAGCATATTGTTGCCCACAAAACCCATTCTGTTTTTGTCTTTGAAAGAGCTCCTATCCATACATGATCTGTTGTGTTTGACTCACTGTTTTGATGTTGTTAGTCATGGCAAACATGAAGAAATAACACAGCAATATCATGAAGCCAAAGCCAAGTACTTGGACATCAAAGAGTCCATGAAAAACTTAAAAAGATATCAGAAGGTAGGTGCTGCATTCCATCTATAAAGCATTGCAGGTCTTCCTGAACAGGTGTACAAAAAGACAAGTGCTTCTAATGGGTAATACCCGACTGAGTTTACGTATGTTGCTTATGATTATGTTGACAGTGAGGACCAGGCTTTAATTAGATTATATCTATCCTGTTCATTGGTGGTTATTGTCTGAGTATGAGATCTGGATAGGGGAATATTGTGTAAGCTTGGTACATATTGATTGGTCCATTTGTACGGTATGGACCAAGCCGTAACAAGGTCTACACAAATGTAAAAAAGAGCAAGACCATTTTCCTCCTATCTGGACCAAACGTCCAGGCAATGAAATTTATGTTATAGTGGCATAAACAAAGCTCAGAATTTCTCCCTTTTTACCAGTCAAATTGCTCCATTTTCATCCAGTTTGTCAGATAATGTACCCTGTTCCCAAAAGCTTTCTTTCCTTTCCACCCGTTGTGCCTCTAGCGCTTCTTGCTCATGATCAAGGTCAAAGAAAGAAAACCTCTGATGATGCAATAAATGATTTCTGTTTTTCCTATCCAGCGTCTTGAAGATGTATTAAAGAAGAGAACGAGTGCTTACGTGGATTATCGCAAGTTCATTGCTATCAGAGCCAAGTTCTTCTTCCAGATGATGTTATCCCAGCGAGGCTACTCTGGTAGAATGAAGTTTGACCATTCAGATGAGAGTCTACAGCTTGAGGTATAATTAGGTACCAAACTCTGAAACTTCGATATCTCCGTACCTAAGGCCCAGTTCAGACGTTGAACTTTTGCCGTGTCGAATTCAATGTAAATGAGATGATAATGAGCAGAAACAAAAGATTTGAGTAATTTACAATTAGATTCGACGCAGCAAAAGTTCCACGCTGAACTGGGTTTAATGTTTTTAGCACAACCAAATCTTGACAGCAATTAAGAAGTGTGATACCTATTTTACGTGGTTTTCAACACTGAAAAGGAACAATTAAAAAATTACAGCAGTATACAGACCTTTTTTTCCGGCTTTACCATTTCAGACACGCGTCATTCCCTTGAATAATATCTCCATTTTTCTAATGCTTGAGGACATTGCGACACATTTTGTTAACTGCTGGATAACTTTTTTCTAGGTGAATGTCGATCAAGGTACAAAGAAAACATCCAAGGACACGCGATCCCTGTCCGGTGGTGAGCGATCGTTTTCTACCATCTGTTTCATCATGGCCCTGTGGGAAGCGATGGAGACTCCTTTTAGATGTCTGGATGAATTTGACGTCTTCATGGTCAGTTATCGTTACCGTGATCGTGTTATGTTATTGTTGTTAATAACGTTCTGTAACCGTGACGTGACTTTCCACGCGCATATACAAACTCTGCTGTTAGTTTATACCCTTTTCTCACGGTTGCGCGCTCATCAAACACCGAAAGTTTTAAGTAGTGTTGCGCAGTATATTAGAATTCGTCTTTACGGTTTGTGGCCTTCAAGTTTGGATGATGATGATGATTGTGATGGTGGCGGTGGCGGTGGCGGTGGCGGTGGCGGTGGCGGTGGCGGTGGCGGTGGCGGTGGCGGTGGCGGTGGCGGTGGAGGTGGTGGTGGTGGTGATGGAGGTGATGATGGTGGTGATGGAGGTGATGATGGTTATATCATGATGTAGACAACAAGAATGACAATAATATTGATAGATGGCTTATCCAGATCTGCATAGCTGTTTGAATTTCAGTTAGTGGATGAGTCTTAATAGCACTATTCGTATTGGTTTCTAGGATATGGTGAATCGTCGCATTAGCATGAACATGATGCTCAAGGTTGCTAAGGAACAAGAGGAGAGACAGTTCATCTTACTGACTCCACAAGACATGAGGTAATTTCCAGGTTATTCCGTTTTGAGAAAGAAGAAAGTCATTGCATTATCTCTTGTGAAAATTACAGTCAAACTAAATAAAGCAAACAGTGAACACTTAAAATGTGTGGAATGTTAAGCATCGTGTTCTGACCAATCACATGCGAGATGGAATTCATTTCTAATTAATTCTTCAATGTGATTGGTCAGCACACGATGCTTAACATTCCAGAGATAGTTTAGGTGTTTAGATGTGAAAAATCGCCCATTAAACAAGCTGTTTCTGCATTAAGCCGACGATACACGCAATTTTTTCTTGCGCTGGCAATGCAATTTTGAGATTTTGCTGCGAGAGCGAAATTGCCGAGTGTATCATTGTCTGGCAACGATGTCCCGCCACAAAAAATTTGTTTCAGAGAGTTCAAAAATTTGAACTTTTCTCTGCAAGATTTTGAACATTGCACGACTCGTATTGAATGCGGTTGCAGCGCGTATCCTCAGCATTAAGTCCCCGTTCAACTGCGCAATTTTCTCAGCAACTTGCAACGCCGTTGCGAGAGAAGTTGCTGGAGAATTGCAAAGTGTAACAGGGGTTGTCTCCGAATTATTTTTTTGCGCGCAGCTTTGCAAGATGTAGCAATCAGTTCTACTTTTCTCAACGGATTGCAGCAGCTTGCAAGGCCCGTTGCATAGTGTATCACCCTTCCAGCAACTTTTCTCTAAATTTTAACGCGTATTTTTTTTAAGTGCTCATGCGCACTTTTCGTTACCATCCAGTGTGACGCTATTACGAGTTCTCCCCAGCCTCCTTCGGAGAAAAATCGTTGCAAGTTGTTGAGAAAATTGCACAGTGTAACGGGACCTTTATTCACGTGATTGGTCGTAGAAAGTGAAGTCATTTTCCAGCACGCATTTCTTGGTTCTTGGTGACACCATAGCCACCATTTTGGTCACATTCACAGAACCATTGTTCATTTAGGAACCTGAAAAGATCATGATTGAGATCTTTTATTCTCTAATCTCACATAATACTTTATAAATTGTTAGTTCCATCGGTGGAGGACCAAATGTCCGGATATTCAGGCTAAGGGATCCAGAAAGAGGACAAACCGTCCTTAACTTCCGCCAACAGGAGGAAGAAGACGACGGCGATGATGCACAAAGATAAAGGTTAATGGTAACATTCTCCATTCTCTCATAAATGGTGTCTTGGAATCCCGAATCTTGATACTCCCGCCCGGAATGTCATGAAGAGATGGATACTGTCATTGAACTCGTAATTCGTAACAACTCGAGTCATACTTCATCATACATTGAATATTCCCAAAACCTTTAAAAAAAAGTTTTAAGTCCTGTACTTTCAAACAACATTGTTATCGTTCATACGAATGAAGTCTTCTGAAAGGAATCTACTATTCACCGAGTGCGGCTCTTGCTTTGCTCAAAACTAAGATGAAGCTCTTTTTACTTTGTGCAATAAATTTTTGTTGCATAAAAAATTGCGTAAATTGGTGGTAATACGAACAGCATCGCTGTACAACTTACAAACAACATTGATGCTCGACAAGTTGGACGATTTTGTGTCTCGTATTACCGCACCTTAAACGGGTTTTTGTGAGAAAATGACGGGCCTTGGAAGTACGTCACAACTTGAAAGCTCTATTGCTTTTTCATGTTTTCATTCTATATTTGACTTGCCTACTAATTAATTGGAGGGGGGGGGAGAGGGAGGGAAGAAAAAATAAATAAACAAAATTCAGGATACGAGTGAAGTAAACAAAGGGTCGTAACGTGGGATCTCAAAAAACTTTTATAATCAGGAATATATAGAACATAAAGTACACAGTTCATGTTCACCACTGAAAGAACGTTATACAATTTGTTAAAGTTATTTGAATGCACAAATTCATTTGATTAGAGATTGGATGTACCAAGTCATTTGATTAGAAATTGGAATAGATGCACAAAGTCATTTTGTTAGATTTGGAATAGATGCACCAAGTCATTTGATTAGAAATTGGAATGAATGCACCAAGTCATTTGATTAGAAATCAGATTGGATGCACCAAGTCATTTGATTAGAGAAAAATAAATCGATATGAAAATATTATCAGAACACAGAACAAGGGACATACCAAGACTGCAATGCATTATGGGTCTTAATTTTTTTTCTTTTTTTTACATTCAGAATCGCTCACTATTTTACGATAGTGCGATAGTGCTACAATAGAGCCAATTTAGTATGAAACGATACGGTCTTGCCGCCGTACTTTACCCTAACTATAAATACGTGTGATTGGATGGTTTACTAAACAATGGGAAGTACTTTCAGTGTTACTGCATACCGTACCGTGTACGTGCTGTAAGTCAGTACCGTACAGTTCCCACATTAAAGCTGCTCTCTTGCATTCCGGTGTTGGTATGTGCTATGTCTCGTACACTATCGCTGTGCACCATCAATCGAAATGGATTTATAAAGTGAATACTGAAAAGAAATGGAAATAAAAAATATATATGAAAATAGGCAAATGATATTAATAAAAAAAGTAGAAAATGATATTTATAAAAAAAAGTAGAAAATGATATTAGTAAAAAAAAGTAGACTGTAGAAAAGGCTATGATTGTAGTACACGATGTATCTCGCTGTAAGTGTTATTGCATACCGTACCGTGTATGTGCTGTAAGTTAGTACTACGCCAAATTGAAAAAACGTCGGGTTCAAAAGGTTGAATCATCGAAGGCAGGACCGAAATGGGTTATGGTTAAGCACCTTATAAGGCCCATATTGTGAGAGATGATATGAACTGCGGTGAAATAGAAGTTGTGAATAATGATCGTCGCAGTTAAATATATACAATCTAAGCGATTGTAATAAATGAAATACCCGAAAAAAATTTCGGGCTTTAACGGGATTCGAACCCATGCCCTCCGCGATGCCGGTGCGGTGTTCTACCAACTGAGCTATGAAGACATGTACAGTACATTCGGCGAAATATAATTTCAGGGATACACGCACGTTTTCTATCGCGCGTTGTAAAACTAACAGATTTAAGAACAGTTTTATTATTGCATCTTCCAGCAGAGCTAATAACCTTTAAATAGTTTTAGACTTTCTCCATAGAGAGAATTTTTTTTAACTTATACTTATATGATTCTATATAATTTTAGCATATATTTATATATTTTTATATTATAGTTATAATTTTGTAATTTGTACGTAATTCAGCCATATGGCTGCAATGTATATAATTAATAAAGTATCTATCTATCTATAATATAATTATCTATAATTATGAAGACAACCCATGTTGGCAGGCGGTTTGTTACAACTCTTGAACATTGCTTCGAATTCTCGAAGAAAGCAGTATTCGGCATAGCAATGCTTAATGCATATTATGGGCCTTATGAACAATTTACCCACAATCCTCCTTGGTCTTACCTTTGATAATTTAACCTTTTGAATCAGACAACGTTTTTTCAATTTGGTGTATGAAATTCCAATTCATACCTCTATAAAGTAATTTAGATATTACAAGCGCTCTGATTGGCTAAATAGCCATGTTTCATTTTCCTGTCAACATCATAGAATCTGTAATTATTTTATAAAAGAAATGAAATACTTCTGCTGTGTTTTCACTCGCTTATGAAAACCTGGTTCTCACTAGCGACGCAAGCATAAGCGCAAGCAACATACGCAGACTCAGTACTGCATTTATCACCGAGGTGTGAGAAAAGACAAGCACCGCTAATAAGTAGTACACTACTGAGTCTGCGTATGTTGCTTGCGCTTATGCTTGCGTCGCTAGTGAGAACCAGGCTTAATTTGCGATCCCTGGATGAGCGCGCAATCTTGAGAAGAAAATGTCAGTTGCACTGCTTTTATACTCCATTCCCATAATTCCGACAGTTTCCACCGAAACGATCAATTAAACGATTTTCTCCATGGAATTTTCTACTAGAGCTTTTTTCTTTAAGAAACATTTTCAACATTGTGCTGATTAGAACAATAGAACGATGATATTTTAATATTCAACAGCTTATCTGAACGCTGTAGTACTCGGAATGTACAGAGGTGCAAGTCATAGTATCAGCTCCAAACAAGCTTCAAATATGTTTTCAAAATAATCAGAATTACAGTAGTCAATTGATTGTGAGTTCTGTAGTTTTCCAGTTTATTAATAAAAACTAGGATCAAGTTTTCAAAAGAATGGAGTCCAGTGTTTACGTTCGAGCCTTCGTGACTTGACTATGGTTGGCTGAATACATCTAATATCTACGGGTTTGGTGCCAGTAGCTGTAGACATAGACTGTAGAGGATAGGAAAGGAGCTCGTCAAATCTTGTGAGGAATCTATAGGCAAGGGTAGGACTGTGGAATGGTCGTAATTACAGCACATGTGCATGCCATCCATCAGTTGGAAGTATTCAAATTTTCTCAGTTTCGGTTGACCCCTCCACGAAAACAACGAGAACATTTTTATTCCTTGGTGGCGCGTATTAAAACAGCATGCATTTTCACATTGCCGTAGGGGGGATTTTCTTTTTATAATGAGCTATAGCATTAAGTAAACAATCTTCACGTTGGCGTTGAACTTAAATTTACTTCCACACGCTGTGCCATTTTGGTAGTTCTTCCAGAAGGAGATGCCAAAACTAACACTCAAAACATTCATTACACCTGTGCATTACAGCGTTCAGATAAGCTGTTGAATATTAAAATATCGCCGTTCTATAATTCTTATCTGCACGATGTTAAAAGTGTTCGTTAAAGCAAAAAAGCTCACTACGAAACTTCGAGGAAGAGGGGAAAAACTTTTCAATGAATAAATCCCCCAGTTAATTTGGGGAACATCTCGAACTTTGAGTACAGAAAATAAATAAAATACTTTTTTTAATTATTTCTTGTTTGAGCTTGTTTGCCACTCAGGAGTTTATCTGCTTTTCCTCATGTGAGACCATCATGTGGTACTTTTGGAGCTTTTCTCCGATGTATTGAGCTTTTTTCAGCGTGTTTTTGACCGTAGATTTTGCATCGAGAAAAGAAAAAGACAATCAAAAAATCGCCGCCATTCAACAAAATGTTAAATTTCTTAGAAATGTGACGCCACTGAAATCTAACTTTTGATTGGCTCTTTGTCTCTTCTATTGTATTTCAACCAATCAAATTTCAGAATCTGTTTTTGCAATAACACTGAATTACACTTTATCCAGAATTTTTTCAATATGTGATTAGACTAATAATTTATTTAACAGCAAGTTATCTTCATATTGGAAAAAATGCAGTCACGCGATTCAGTTTCAGCCAATGAACTGCGGTTATGTGTTACGAGGGTACTTTTCGGGATCGAGTCTTTATTGACTGTACTCTCTAAAGACTAACTGAGGAACTAACTATGTGATTACATGGGTTGCTATATTTATAGGCATCTTATGACAGGTGCCAATATTCAATCTATCTGTATTGAT
>JAAAQI020143714.1:0-11665 GCA_011800005.2 Stichodactyla mertensii
TTCCTCGCTCAGTTAAAAGAGCTCGAGCACGCGCGCAGAAAGGATGCGCAGAAACAATGCCCATGAACGTCCTTAAATCACTTGCCATACATATGATAAATAACGGAGAAAAATCCAATTGCCAGGGGAATTAACCAAACTACAAAAATCACCTTAAACAATATTTATTTCGAATCTATCTTTGTTTATTATATCTTGATGTTTAAAATATATTCGCTAAATTTGCATGACCTTCCTTGGGTCTATACGACGTCATCTTGCCACGTACCATCCTCTGGTTCGTCTTTACATAGGAGGTTTGCACGCTGGCAGAGCTCTCCTCTTCTCTACAGAAAAATACGTAAAACAAAATAGGTTTTAAAATTTACATTTCTTTTAATTACCAACAAAAAACATTGATATCAGGTGATAAACTGTGAATTGAAGTCAGGGCCAATCAAATTTTTCGTTAGAATCTACAACCAATCAGGATTATTGATATATTTCTGCTTGCTTGACGCGAGCGCGTCTACATTTTCCCGCCTTTTTAACAACTCGTCGCCAAAATGGCCGTTTTAACTTTTCACAAGTTTTTGACTATTTATGAATAAAATAAGTCTCAGACTTGCGAAAGAAAATGAAAATAAAAACAAACTTAAAAAATCTGGACGAATCAACGCTAGGTATTATTTAAATCAACTTTCAGGGTAATAAAAGTTACCTCTTTTCTGAAAGATTTTTTCCCAGGTCTTGGCTGTTGCACCGTGAATGGATCCGGGAATCCCTCGACATTCTCCCGTACAAGACAAAGCACTACTGCAGCTAGAACAAAAGCAACTAGAACCCTTTTCATTTTAAACCAGTTAACTAGATATAGTAAAGTCAAAGCTGAATGCGACAGCTGCGGTAAAGCGAAAGTTTATAGCATTAAACGCTAACTGAGCTTCCCTTTATATAATACTGATTTTGAGGCACCTGTCATCAGTGAAGGGTAAATTACTTTTAACTTTCCTTAAGTTATAACGTCATATTAGCAGAGTCATTTTGATGTAAAAGTGGACCGTGGCTTGGTAAATTGCTTATTAACTGTAATGCAAGATTCTGCTTGGTCTATTCTTTTCATAATCTTTTCTCTCTCACACCCAATGTTTTCATGTTTAAGTTTCGTTCAGTTTCTTGTCGAGATAATTTTCCGAGTCCTTGCTTATAAAGTGCTTTTTTTCTACAAAAGTTTTTTATCCTCTCCCTGAACTGCATATTAACATATTCATCATCTGTCCTACACATCAAGATTGTTGATACCTAACGAATAATTTTTGGTATGATTATTCTAACTTAAATATATGATTATTTTTCTATGCCCACATCGATTGCGCTAATTTAGCTATTTTTTATGCGGTAAAACCTTTTCCTTAGACAGATTTATTGACATTCTCTTTTCTTTTCTTCTCTTCTCTTCTCTTCTCTTCTCTTCTCTCCTCTCCTTTCTTCCGTTCACTTTCTTGTCCCAATTTTAATCCATGGATAAACTCTTTTACCGTTGGTCGCCGCAGCCTAACAACATAGAGTGACCCTAATACCTGTGACCGCATTTTGAAAATCTATTCTTTAAAAAGTTTTTGACAGGACACTTTACTGTGATTCTCATTTTTTCTGAGACCTCAGACATTTCAAAGGCTTGTTGTGAAATTGATTTTTCGCTGCCGTCAATCAAAAATAATCAGTCGGTATCTTTTGTATTTTCGATTGGCAGCAGTTGAAAACAAATTCCAACGGGTAGCTCGCAACTACCGAGTTCTATTCGCAGAATATTGAGAATCGCAGTAATTTTGCTGGTAATGGATGACCCATTTCTGACTAACAAGGGTTTGAAGATCTTGATATGTAAATAACGTGACGTCGTCCGGGTGTTTTTCTAGAAAGTAATCTCTAACCTACAGAAAGCGCTGTTTGAAAAAAAGCCAAAATCCTGCAAAGTCATTTGGCCAACAGAGGATAATGCTTTGAACATGAAATATCATCTGTAATTAACTTGAGCCTACAGCAATTAACAACCCGTTGACGTCATTCATTTGCATTTCTAAATCTTTAGCCTTTATTTTTCCTGATATAACGAACGCTGTCATTGGCTGAAAGACGATCACGTGGTATTAACTAAATCTAATTATTCGGAAATATGAGAGTGAATAACGAATAAAAATGAACATTATTATCAAACGTCAATTGGAGAAAAGATTTCCAAAATGTGGTGGTAGATGTTAGCGGTAGTTTAATCGAGACAGGTCCTAATTATTCAAAACTAAATTTACATAAATTAAATTTAAAACAAAGCAATAATCGTGTAGTTTCTAACTCTTAAAAGCAGAAAGACCACATGAAGCAGAGAGACCTTACTCTGTATGTTCTTTTTAGTTCTTCCACTGACTCTCTTTTTCTGTTTCCCTCTTTAATTTTCTTTTCTTCCTTAAAACTTTCCCTCTAGATCTCTCAGTGATGTAATGACGGCATCCTCTTGTGCCATTTCAGAAAGAAAAACCCGACTTTTATGTGATGTATTCAGAACTTCGGGCAGTGGTCAGCTTTTCTGAGGTGAATCATCCCACACACAAACTGACATACGTAATTAAGAAGGGCGTAGTCTTGTTTAAAACTTATTACGTATATCATCTGATCCTAATAACCATCTGCCGTAACCCAACTAGCTAGAATCGTTTCTCACTATGATCAATTATCGCTCACTACATAAAGCCATTCTCAACACGAGAACTAAAAAATCGTATCTCCAAACGCCCTTGTAATATTCTGTTCAATAGATAATTATCGATGAAAACCTTGTTGCTCAGTTTCAAATAGTTTTTTATTCACCTGTAAAAGACAAAAAAACATAGTGATGTTATTTCCACATGTGAAGATATCAGAAAGTGTTTCATTGATGATTATAGACCCCTTATTAACCGAGTCTTCTCCACTACCTTGTATTCCAAGCGCGTAGCGCGTGCGTCATAAAAAGTGGGGAAAAAAAAAAGAACGAGGTTCCATATTTTATGTGCGAACCGAACAAGCGAGGTTAAGAGATTAAGAACATATTTATTATATGCCAAGGCGAACACAAAAATATGGTCGGCGACCCGCACTGTAAGTTATGGACCGCACACTGGCCAATGAGAGATGATAAATACACCTATTTCAAAAATCGTCGTCGCACCTGAAGGCAACAGTCAACACTCCAAGACAGCAAAGGATTTCGGTAATTTTGTTCAAAATTAATTCATCTAGAACATATTTTGGTTGCATGCGTTTGTGACATATATTTCTGGCAAGCTGCAGTGGTAGATCAGATGTTAAACCGAATATTCTGGAAAATACCAGTACTACAAACATGATTTATGAGAAAAATTACCGAAATCCTTTGCAGTCTTGGAGTGTTGACTGTCGCTTCAGCTGCGACAACGATTTTTGAAATAGGTGTATATAGTTAATATTGTTCGCTTTTCGGAAACTAGTGCAAATCAGCGCATAAAAAGAAATTAAACTCAACGCAATTAGTCGCAAGCTAATATGCCAGAACCAAACTGACACTAATTACTTATGAATTCTAGATTCTGAATTTGATTGTAAAATACTCTAATTTCGAGTCTCTGTTGCTCAGGGTTAGTCTCGCTTTGTGTAGAATATTCACATGCCTCAGTGAATGACCGTGGAATTTCAAATTGTTTCTGTTGTTGTAGTTGTGTATTCTTACTTTAGAGTTGGTATTTGGGAACATTTTGACACTGAAATGAGGCTAAGCCTGAGTAGATGAGTCTGTAATCAAGGGACTCAGCGGTATTTTGCGAACTCGAAAAGGGTCTATTGTTGTTTCCATAACGCTTACTTTAGTCCCAAAGAACAGCTACACATTTAACCTACCTACCCACTACTATCCAACCAACCCCAACCGACCGACCGACCGACCGACCAACCGACCAACCAACCAATGACCAAACAAACCAATGACCAAACAAACATACAAACCTTAACAGAACCACTTTTTTAAAATTGAAAGCAGCAGCAGCAACAACAACAACAACAACGGGTGGAAAGAAGTATTAGCATACTTGCATGCAAATACGCCTTTCTTACGTTTTCTCGATCATGCATGTTAACTGAAACAACAAGTTTCGAGCAGGGATAAGAAAGGTTTTGTTTTCATGGGAATTAATATGCCTGCCGCCTCTAAAAGGTCCATCAGTTTAATCTAAATACTATCTATTCCTTATACAACCCTCTGAGTGTAATGAACAAGTGATAAATTCATTTTGCGACCGTCGCCTTTGAAATATAAATTCATTAGTTAGGTTACAAATTTATCTGAAAGGATTCCAATTAATTGGAATAATTGTCTGAGCATTTTTGCAAAATCTTGGAGCCAAAATGTCGTTCTCTAGTCAAAAACTGCACCAACAACTTCCTCTTAGCACTTAGATATTCCTCCAACATGGGAAGCGAGCGAGGAGCTGGCATTTCATCTTTTATTATCTTCGGTCCCATTTATTTTCTTTCAGAATTCCTTTCTTTCTTTCTTATTACAATTTTCTTTCATTTTTTCCATTCCACTTTTCATTCACATTTTCATTCCCATCTCCATTCCACTACTCTATTCTTTTCCCATTCTCATTCTTGTATTTCGCAAAGGTAAAAGTTCTAGGGTTCCTGTGTTCCTTCCAACTACAAACAAAAATAAGCAAAAACCATCAATTTTCGTCGGACCCCGAAACAACCTCTGTGCTGATCTATTAGTAAGGATACTGCTAACTCTCACATCCAATTGGAATTTAGCATTTTGACATGGTTTTACGGCGGGAGAAAAACCGGAGAACTCGGGGAAACTAAACCCTCGAATCAGAGACCCAACAAGAACTCTACTCACATGAAATGCCGAGTGAAGGAATTGAATCGAACCATCATTATATCATGCACCTCCCGGAGTTACCCATAATTCTCCTTGATTTAGCGCGCGCAAGCGAGGTCAGGGTCTGGTCAGGGGCAAAGTATATGAAGACGACTTCGGAAATTGAACAGAAAACAAACAGCGTTTTATCAAATGTGCATTAAAATACGAAAGAAAGATGTAAATGGTTTACCAAACAGGATATCTGAATAGTGACAGAGCTTTTCTTGGTCTTGCTTAGACACAGTGCACAAATTTCCTCAAAACTACGATCAGTTTTCATGTCTTTTATCCTGACCTTGCTGGCGCGCGCAAATCCTAAAGAATTGTGGGAAACTACGGAAAGTAGGATTGCCACGAGAATAACTTGTCGAAATGTTGGCAAAATGAACTCACTTATTTTTTATCAGTAATATTAACCGTACTAACGCGATTCACGCGTCCATGGAAGCCTAAATGATCTAATGCTTACATTTTAAAATTGAGAGTATTTTTTCCTTTGAAACTCAGTCCACATGCTGGAGTCTCGTATCCAGGTACATCAGAAATCATCATTTCTAATATCGATCCTGTGTGTATTGGGAAGAGACATTCTTAATAAGCTTTAATTCTACTAACGACTAGTAAAAACTCCTGAATCTTTGTATCGCTGTTACAGTAATTCATTCACTGCACGTAGTTTACAACACGAAATAGGAATGTATCTATCCCGCTGTGAAGGTAGCCAGAAAGATTCACAATTGTCTTGTTCATTTTAAAGTTATTAACTCCTCAACTTCCTTGAACCATATAAGAACCGGCTTTGCTAGCTTTATACACATTCGCATTAGGTTTCTCGGTTTCAACAAGATATCGAATTTCAACAGAACAAGAAGAAGTTTAATCTTGTGTTGCTCTGAGATGATACCAAAAAGCGTTTGGATTTTCGGTGTTCTATTGTTGCTGTTAGTGGTTGTTCGTCAACGGGTAACGGCCACTTCTACTCCTTGTCCATTGTCTACATGTAGACGGATGTCCAACGGCTCTGGAAAAAGACAATACCAAGCGGTGAGTTATGAACCTCTGAGCCATGAAATAAGATCGTCATCAATTAGAATAATCCAGAATTAGGCACTAGATGCTACAGAACAGTAACCTTGCCCGACATCTCGTCATATAGTAAATATCTTGACTTTCTTTCGCTGTTTTTCCGATGAAGCAATATCTAGGAAAATGTAGTTACGTCAGTTATTGTGCTTTTTCTTTTGCTGCCGATAATGTTGTCATTGTTGTTGTGGTGGTCCATGCTGTTGTTGTTCCTGTTGTTGTTCCTGTTGTTGTTGTTGCTGCTGTTGCTGCTGTTATTCTTATTATAAGTGGCGGTACGCTGCTATTGTGAGTCCAACGGGTCAGGTCACTGGTTCGAACCCTGTGGATGCCACATGTGAGTAGAGTTTGTTAGATGCGTTGTTCTCTCCCTTGCCACGAGGGTTTTTCTCCGGGTTCTCCGGTTTTCCTCCCTCCGTAAAAATCAACATGCGAGTATTGAGAGTGGTGTTCCTTTAAATATTGAATGTCGTGGTAGTGTGTGTATAAAATATGCATTTTGTTTTTGCTGTTTTTTGCTGCTATTGGTTTTTGGTGTTTGTTATGTTGCTGCTGCTATTGCTTCTGTAGTTGTTGTTTCGGTGACATCTTTAATGATTGATCTTTGCTCTTTTTGTAACCTTCATTGTCTCTTTCTTTTCTTTTATCCGTTCTTGATTCTTTACACTTTTCCTTCGTCAATCCCATGCCTCTGTTTTTCTTTTCTTTTTTCTTTTTTTTTCTTTTTCTTAGAAAAGAGAAGAATTCTGCAAGCGTGCAAAAGTTATGTGTCGAAATGACCCTAACGACGACACCTGGGAAGATGATGTAATGACTGTCTGAGAATGGGCAAAATGACTCGTTTAAAATAGACGAATGTAAAACGAAACAAAAGAGCACCCGGAACCTAGTAAAAATGATGTTTATTCTTAACAAAGAAAACCACAAAACATAAGATAAATAGCAATAAAACAATGATATATAAGAAAAGTTTAATCTTTATGAAGCGTGTTTTATCTTAAAAACCTTTTGAGTTTTGAAATCGTCTTATCCTTATCATGAAAACAAGGCAGGCTTCGTTGAACGTTTCGTTGTACTAAGGGGCTCCTTAGTACACTCGTTGATAAGTATCAAATATAATTCATGAACTCAAAAAAAAGCATTTTGACGTTTTTAATGCTATTTTTCGCAGTATTGACTTATTCAAACAGCAAAATTGATACAGAATTTAGAAGGAACGTTTTGGGGAATTGGGATTGTAATGAAATATCACTGAATCGATTCCTGCAAAAAGTTATTACAAGGCAGCTTAATAAATTAACAGCTTGCCTGTAATCGCCTGGCTAGTTTTCG
This sequence comes from Stichodactyla mertensii, assembly GCA_011800005.2. Taxonomy (NCBI): domain Eukaryota; kingdom Metazoa; phylum Cnidaria; class Anthozoa; order Actiniaria; family Stichodactylidae; genus Stichodactyla; species Stichodactyla mertensii. The sequence goes on from JAAAQI020143714.1 coordinate 7,328, forward strand.
TGGCGACAAAACGTAATTATATGTTGATGAAACGCGACCGGAAGATACATTGAACAGTGGAAAGGCAGCTGTTGGAAGCAGATGTATCAAACAAACGTGTACCCCGATGATCATTCACGATGAATAGAAAATATACGAACTGATATCAATGGGTCAAGGTTTTCAGCGTGAAACATTTTTCTACAACCACTGAAACAGTTTTTGACAGATATAATTTTTTTATGCTAGAAAAATTTTAAGATCCCCTCGTTGTAATAAGGAAAAAATCATGTATCCCCCCAGGGTAGGCTTTAATAAAATTTTGCATTCCCCTCTCAATGTTAAAAAAAAAATTGAACAAGTGGAAAATGAAGATAATGAGACGTTTTCGTTGTTGCCGTCTGTTGTTTGTTTGTTTGTGTTTGTTTGTTTGTTCGTTCGTTTGTTTTGTTTTTCTAAGGGCGGCTTAGGATCGTGGCGTGCTCCGTGTCACGTGTTGAATTGCTTGTCATAAAAGTCCAAGCGTCCTTCAGATCAGCCCTTCTTGATCGTTCTGTCGCTGGTCAACGTATAGCCGATACTAGAAGATTTTTCCCGCCGCATTCCCCTTGCTCCACCTTGTGTTTTCTCCAGCATCTTCGTTGCACTTTGTTCTTAAATCAGCTGGTGGCGGTTTTTCTTTCCCCACCTTTGCTGAATAGATTGCACTGTCAAATATCAGCAGTGTTCTGGTAAGAAATAAACCTGTCACAACTGTGGCCGAATTTTATTCTAACACAAAGTTTCCGAGTCATGTCTATTCAGCAAACTAGTGCGACGCTACGCAGAGCACGCTGCTATTAAATCAAATAACGCGTATAAAAAAATAATTCTTTTCCATATTGTTTTCACGTTTATAAGCATATTACCAGTTCGAAAAAGCGTAAGGACGCTCCTCTGGTTCTTTTATAGTGATCGATCAAGCGCAATCTAAATTTAGCCTTAAGATCAAACAGGCAATGAAAATAAATTTCAAAGGCATCGTATTTTGTTTATTTTCTCTACTTAAAGTCTGAGATGGTGTACTAAGTAACAGGAGAAAACTGAAAAATCAAGTAAAATGTAGTTATAGAACATTTTAAAAAACGCAAGCTTTGACTCAGCTTTGTCACGCGGATGTGAACATTTTCTGTTAGCCGGCCCCTCTGATAACGCTAACAAACGTCCAATGAGAACGCATTATTCATTAGCACGTGATCTAGGCGTGTAAAAAAGGTATTCGTGCATATTATACCATTAGTACACGGAACTGGAATACTTGTCCTAGCAGATAACAAATTCTAACTCGAAGAACAGCAAGGAGGCAAAACGTTCACGTATTTGAGGACGAATATGAAGACTTTTCTCGCGGTGCTGGTATTTCTTAGCATTTTCTATTCAGAAGACTGCTATCTAATATGGCGTAAGTACCATAACTTTGTTCGATATAATTTCAGTTGTTTGTATGTATACGACCTTGAATTTGCATAGCCGGAAATAAATGAATCCGTTTGCTCCTTGAACATACCAAAGGTAAGTCGATGTGGGAGGATAGACTGCACACAACAGAAAATAGTGATTTTTTTGTGAAAAATATGAAATATTGTAGGAATGTTTTTGCCGAAAAATAGATCCGCCCCTACGTTTGAAACAGATAGTAATGGCAAATTGCATTATAATACAATAATTCCATTGTTTTCTTGTGTGTTTAGTCTATTAGACTAGCTTTAACTATTAGTTTCTATTTCATGGGTTAAGTGCTATGCTATCACTCTGTCTTTTTAAAACTGCTAGTCAAATGGAATAAGGCAAAGCCTAACGAGAATGTTCATATTCCAGCTAGAGTTAATCTTTATTGAGATGACTTTTTCATAATTAAATGATTTTCAAAAAAGGACCTCATTAAAATAATAATGTAAAATAAACAGAAAACCTAAGTATTATAGGTAAAATGAAAATCTAAAATATTAAAGCTAAAAAGAGTTACTATTAAAATCTAGCTAAAATACATTATACTTAATATATTTAAAAATTATTCAATAATACATGAGAAACTTTTTTCTTAAAGATATTAATACTTTCTGAATTCCTAATGTCCTTGTTTAATGAATTAAAGTCTTTGACCGCATGATAATCTAACTTTGTTTTCCCCAATTTCTTGTTACTTTGGGGAGTCTTAGATGGTCTTTATTTCTGGTATTATATTCATGTTGTTTTTTATGCATTTTTAAATTCATATGATGATTAACCAGTCCATGTAGACACTTATAAAGAAAAATGCATCTTCTTTGAAAACGTCGTTTAACTAAAGGAATGCACTTTAAAGCAGTAAGAGCCTCAGAAGCTAACTAATATAATCTAAGCAGAATCTGTAGTCTGAAGGTAAACACCAGATACCAGATACATTATCACTTACAACTACGCCAAAACATGCTGCAACACGCAGATACAAAGGTCACTGAGACTGTAAGGGGAATTCCCTATTCATGAAAGTTACTAATGCAAAATAAATAACTAAATGTGTAGAGTAGTCAAATACGCGCTAAAAGGCGTTACCTAACAGTTCGTTTGACTTTTTTCGCAGGTGAATGGCTTCAACTAAACAACAAGATTGTGTGTTTCGAAAGTAAGAACAACAAACCAGGAAGTTTTAGACCTCGCTTCGAGGGATTTCTCGCCGCCGTGAAGCTAGTTCATCGTAATGGGAGCATAGCCTGTGGATCTCCATTCAAACCCCACAACAGTAACTGGGGAGCCCACAATTGGCCTAGTCTACAAAACACCCCATTGAACGTTCTAGTCACAGATGAGAACAATGATATTCTCTTTCCTAAAGCGAAAGCAAGGTGAATGCTGTGTTTCTTTTGGATTAGTCAGGATTACTTAGAATTAGTTAGAGGCGGGTTGTTTACGTGAGGGTTAGTTTGATTGGTCGTTACACAAAAATAACAGGCCAGTTCATTACTGGACTTTAATTTCTGTTTTAGTTCTGTCAAGTCTAATAGTTGGTTCAACTTTAACGGGAAACTTTCCTAGCTTGCTTGGTTGTTTCCTTGCTTGCTTGCTGTAATATTACTTTCTATGTCATTCGTTTCCTTCCTTCTATTCAATACTACAGCTTTACAGGTCCTCATAAGGATGGCAAGTGGTACGGTCTCTCAGGATTCCACTCCAGATCCAAGTACCTCGTACTTCAGCACAGCTTCAGTACTCCTCACTCTCTCGGCCCTCAGTCTGAACTGCGCGTTTGGTACGGCGAAGATCTGTTAAACTATTACGAAAGCAATAACACTGGTCGAATTTGTGTTGATGTTTATGGATATTTCGTTTGAATGTCATTGTCGCCTGCACACGATGTCCCAAGAGTACCCAAAACGGCACGAAAAAAAATCAAAAGCTATTGAACAGTTTTTGACAAAAACTTCAATGAGTTTCTGTTATTTGTCAAGTAGTGGTGATGGTGCAGTGCTAGTGATGGTCGTGTTGAGGTCACTGTTAATATGTTTATTAGATTTAACCGAGTATTTATCTAATGCACATTTCCCAAAATTAGATTGGCCAATCAAAATTAGAAAAGATTTATCAAGTGGAACGATAAGATACGTAGAATAGTTACTCTAGGATCATTGATGGTTCCGAAACTCCATAGTTACTGTTGCTAAGTCCCACAAGCCAAACGAAGTCTGCTAGAAAACTGCACACCTGAGATTCTGATCACAAACAAGATTTGTGCATTCTATAGAAATATGAGAATTAAATTCAAGAAACCTTTGTGAAAACAGACAGTTCATGATGGTGTTTGTGGGACAAGATGTATTCCACTGGGAAAACCAGTGTTACAGTGATTGGTTACAAAGTTATTAATATCTTAGGTATGATAATGACTACAGGGAGCCCACTATACTAGCAAAAGACCGTTGTCTGTTGTTAACAGTCATAAATAAATCTTATTCTAATTACTTGGACACCGAGATAGTGTGTTAAATAACACAAGTAAACAGAAAAATCGAGTACAAAGAAAATAAAGGACGCGTGCGAAATATCCGAATTCACCAAGTAGCTATCATTGGTCACCCATCCGAGTACTAACCCAGCCCAATAGGCCTTGACTAACTGTCTTGAAAGCAACAACGCATTAGACCACTCGTCCATCGCTTACAAAGAATTGGCATATCAATACCGGCCAAAACAATGCACCAAATAGACTAGGATTATTTGACCTTTTAAATCGACGTGAACCGTGGTTAGAGCAAGTGGTTGGTCGTCTATGGTCTGGGGGCCGGCCAGTCTCTCCCCTGATGCTTCGGCAAAGATTCTCTAACCCCTAAGATGACGGAACGG
>JAAAQI020143725.1:0-11664 GCA_011800005.2 Stichodactyla mertensii
CTTTTCAAGTGCCCTTGAAAACCAAAATTAAATTCAAGGAGTTTTCAAGGAGTTTAAGGAGTAGCACGAACCCTGTTGGAATGCACAGCAAGGTTACCATGACTTTTTATGGGCATGATAAAGTTGTTACTATTTTTATCATCATGTTCATCCTCAATGACGTGTTCTTTTTCCCTTACGCAGGAATGACGTTGTGTAGTGTATGTAGGCCTATTTTATGGAAATGCTTATCGAGGATTCTTGTTGCGAGTTTCGACTAAAACAGACGTATAATACCTTTTTCATCGTAAGAAACGAAGGGATTACTGGAGAGGCTAGATATGGAATTTATACAGCGCCATATTTGCGAAATGGACACAACAAAATCCCCCTCTGTCGAGAGTGAAAACTTTATATCCCTTCCTAATCACACACACACACACACCAAGAATTCAACAACGCCAACAAAAGTTTAGAAAAGCACCAGTAACAACAACTTTCTAACTGTTTCAGTCTCTCACTTACCATAGATCACCAAAAGCAAGGTGTGTGTATACTGTCAACGTCAGTCATACTTGTCAGTGCAGCGGATGGACGTCCGGTTACTCCGGCAACCAACGGCTGCATTTTCAAGCATGAGAAACAAGACACGTTGGAAAACTTAGAACCTGAATAACTTTTATTACGTTGTTTTTTTTTTAAAAAGTTTAACTAGATTAGTCCGTTTTTCTGGCTGGCCAAAACTGGACTTTGATACAACTATATTACTATAATATCTATGTTTAATTTCGATTTGAATAAATGCAGCTTTCTCGCTAACGAAGCTGAACGGATGGCGCGATTGCACAGAAATTTTTGGGCCTTTATGAGCCGGCTTTCTGGTATCAAACTATCCTGGCTGCCTCGTTGTTTACACAATCGCACATACGATTTTCTGGGTATTTCACAGCAAAGCCAGGATCCGTGGCAGTTCACCTTACCGGGTTAGCTCGCTTGTGTATTGTGGCCTTAGAAATTGTAATGTCAAAATCTCTTGAAAATCTTTACACCGACAATTAATATACGTATATATAAACTGTTAAGTCGGTGTCCATGTATATTATTCTAAAAACTTTTTAAAAGTGTAAATATTTAACCATTTAACATTGGTTTGTTTATGAGGTAATTACGAGGTTTTTCCAGCCAGTATTATACATATTGTATTGGAGTTAGAGTCGGCTTACGCTTGGCCACGGCGGCAGAGACACTTGAAATCGCAGACGTTGGTTCATTCTTGTGTGTGATGACCACAAAATCAAACAACTCTTGCCAACGCCAATGTTATTTTTCATGCATATGACGGTATGCTGCACAGGCATCTTGTGCATGCCTGCATTGTGTCTCATCAGTTTGACCAGGGCCTAGTGTCTGCAGACATCTTTATAGAATATTTTTTTATCATTAAAAGTCTTTGTCCCAACGTTGGTGGTTTGGCTCAGTCATGATACAGCTATTTTAAAAAAGGTTGACGGGGCGAACGGCGAACGGCGATGATCGGTGATTAGCGATTGCACGACCGAAAAGAACTGTGGGACAAGATTTTCGAAAAAGTCCTAGAGAGAAGAGTGACAAGAATCAGTCAGTCGATGCACGCCACCAAGCGTGATTTTCGCACTAAGCCTCGCTTCCATGCATCTTTTTCGACTTCTTTCCATTCCATGTAGCTTTAAATACCCGTAAAACGGAGCACTGATGCAGAGAAGGGGTAAAGGGCGCACCTTAGCGTTTTATACATGAGCCCCAGGCTCGGAAGAATTAGGCAACCACTCCCCGCGTTATGGAAGTAAAATATGATAATTTTACCTTTATTTCGGAAGTGGGCTATTGAAAAGGTCTCATTTTACTTGGTGATTTTACCTCGGCAATCGCCAATAACCACTTGCTAATCGCCGTTCGCCCCTTCAACCTTTTTGCTATATAGTAAAGTTGATAGGCCGTAGCGCTGGAAAGATCTAACCACGTCTACTCGTACTTTGTCAATCTGTAAGCTCCTGTGCTGTTTGGTAACGTACCGTATACCGAGAGTTTTTACATGCAAATGAAACATGTTTTAGCTTACAACTGGAACACGGAATCCATTCCATGCATACTCGCTAACACTGACTTACAAATAGCTCTCAGTGTTGGTACTTTTAAGTCCTCCGCCATCTTCAAGAGTTCTTGTTTCAACTTCTCGTACTCTGTACCCGCTTTCAATTGCCATTGCAAACAAATAAGATAAGAATGAAGATTTTCCGCCATCAATAACTGTCTGTTGTCCTGAGAATACAACGTGTGTTGTAGTGCAAATATGGCTAGTTTCTGAACTGCGGGCGAGCCAGGCCATCTTGCAGTATTAAGATTACCAATTTCAATTTCTATGGTTCCACTATCACCATGGATCTCTGCAACGTTCGAAGCGTCTGTGTCCATACTAAAATCACTTGGTAAAGCTGTGTCGGGTTCGCTTTCAGCAAATTCTTGCTTGTCACCAGAAAAAGCTGTTTCCGCGGAATGTCTCGATTTCTTGGCAGCGAATGATTCACCATCCGTATCTGTTTGTCTTGTAGTTTTTCTTGTTCTTGGTCCAGCAGCAAATGCCATGTGAACAATCGGTGCCAAGGTCATCCATACGTACATTTCGTGCTCTTCGTACTCTGCAATTCTCCTCGGTTTGTATTCTCGTACGAATCCCTCAAGAACTGAATCAATAGCGTTGCTTTGTGCGAGGGGTAAGGTACAGAGTGTGGATGACCTGATTCTTGCTAAGAACAGTAGACAGTAATACCTAATATACAACAATATTGTAATGGTGACAAAGTGTTATGATGAAAAAAAGGATACGAAGAAAAAGGAATGAAAACAAAGGAACGAAGTGCCACAAAAGAAAGAAACAAAAAACGAACATGAAAAATAAACGAGCAAGAAAGGAAGGTAGGAAAGAGAAAAAAAGATTGTGGAATGAGACCGAATCATCAATCATTCAATAAGAAAACTAAAGATTATTTTTTGAAATTATCTAGTGCTTCCACACTAATTGGGTGCACTATCACTCAAACACACTACCACTACATTAACTGTTTTAAGCATACATTTCTCAACTCATATGTTGATTTTTATGGAGGAAGGAAAACCAGAGGACCAGGAGAAAAACTCTCGTGGCAAGGGAAAGAACAACACACCTAACAAACTCTACCCACATGTGGTATTCACAGGGCTTGAACCACCAACCCAACCTGTTGGACTCAGCAATGAAAGCCAAACGTTTTACCATTTAACACCACCCATGCCACCCATATAAACAATTTTTGTTACAAAAAGAAAGTAAATCATAGCAAGCACATTTGTAATACATGTTAAAACACACCATGTTACCAGCACCAGAATAGATGAGTCAAACTCTTGATGCCACGCTTGGACTTTATCCAAAATTTCCTGATAAAATCCTGAACAAATCAACCTTTCAATCACTTGTTGATTAAAAGAGGCATAAAAGATGGTATTTGCAGCCAAGCAACATTCATTTCTTATTAAGAATACTTTTGGTTTGATGGTGTGACAAAGATTCTTCATCATAGCAAGATGATCTGCTACTTGGAACTGGGAGTGCTTGTCATATTCAACACAGCTGCCAAAAAAGGAATACAATTGGATAAAAACCTAATTAAGACTTATCTCTACTGCAGGAAGTTCCATAATAAAAAAATCTATCCAAGGTATATCTTAGTTAGGAACTTATCATTAGCTGGAGCAGTTGAAAATAGTACTTGAGAAGTGTTAAAGCACACCTCGTGCTTCAACACTTCTTTCTTGTTCTGCCCACACCTGCATGTTTTATGACTGCACACAACACATGCACATGTTCTCTATTTCTTCAATATATAATTTCTGGTACTAAATAAAATGTGGACCAAGTTAGTTTGGGATGGTGTAATTTTGAGCCTCTAGGCTAGTAGAATCTGACTCAAGTGAGATATGCATATTACATACTTTATAACTGCTCTACCAAGGTGTGGACATTTCTTTGAACCTGAATTACTCACCCACAAAGGCAACCAAGAGCACTTTCTCTCAAGTTAACAGCAAGATGAGGGGAAGGACCATTATATTCATCACACTTCATATATGAATCAATCATGTATTGTAGTGCACCCATATTGAGAACCAAGCGAGTATCTGGACCAGTTTCCATGAAGTTCCATAATGTTTGCAGAACAAGTGAGCAAAGAATCATTTGCCATTCATTAAAACTTTGGACTAATTCATCTGACCTGTATCAGGGGGTAGAATGTAGGCAAAGGTAGTTAGTGCAGTCTCTGATTGAGTTACCTTATAAAACAGAGGATATTACATGGGGACATGGAGAGATGTCATTTTATCTTTAAGTGTTGATGATCTCTCTCATGAGCGAGAGATATTCAACATGAGAGGATTAAATTCTTATCTCCAGGCAGCCATGTAATGTTATTTTATAAATATTGATGAAATACTGAGAACTAAGAAAGAATTTTGTGGCCCTTTGAGATTGGTTGATATGAGGGTAGTCATGACAACAGTGATTATCACATGTTAAGAATATAATTGATAACTTTCCTTTTACCCTGGGGTCCAGAGGCTATTTATTCTCGCTCTGGCATTTGTAATTTTTGACCAGAAACCAAAGAGCAAATAGAACCTCTGGAATCCCACAGTACTTGATCACTGTGTATGAAGTTTTAGGAACAGGAGAAATCCTGATATTTCATTGACATCTATATCATAAATAAGTTGTAACAACTTTTTAGAACACTTTTGGAAATTTTAAATGGATAAAACCAAAATGTTCCCATGAACTCAAAATATGAGCTGCTCTTGTTCCTGTATGAAAAGAAGCCTTCCTACTTCAATAATAAGCATACAATGTACGTTCATAACCCTCCAATGTTTTTACAAAGCATTCTATGTCAGATTTAATAAATTCCTCCAAAGATTCCTGAGCATGAATTTGATACTGCAAAATAAAGAGTATTTAATTTTGAGACTCAAGCAGTACCTATATTCTATGTCATCTTCATCATCATCATCATCATCAAATGCATCATTATCCCTCATTTCTTCCACTGCAGTAACAGCTGTCTCCATCTGTGGATCACTTGAGGAACAATACCAAGTGTATTTCTTCTGGGAAAACTTTAGAAGTTCCATCAAGACTTCAAGTCCTCCTTCTTGAACAAAATAATGTCTGTTTGCTTTTACCTGGACAGTTTTCCACAGAGAAAACTTCATGTCAAGACTCTCCAAGGGTTCGGCAATGTCTGCATATAAATCTTCAAGCCTGCCAACATTCTTCATTGGAGGAACAAGAATGTAACTGCCATCAGAGGAACAAGGCGGAACTGAAGAAAGATAATGTTCCATCTTTCTAATGCACTCATTGAATTCCTCGATATCTACTTTCTCCAGAAACTCCACACAAATCGTATCTCCATCTCGTAAATATAATTCACTCAGTTTAGCTGTTGGATCGGTTACTGGCTGACCTAGATACGATAATTTCTGATCACAAACTGGAGCTTTACACAAGTCTTGTATCTTGGTTTTCAGTTGATAGACAGAGCTCGTTTCATTCTTATCTATGATCAGTTTACTTTGTTCACGCTGATTTTGGTTTGTACAAAAGATGTCTAAGTTAATTAATAAATCGTCTTGATTGGCCATATCTTGAGTTTGAAAAATAGTAAGGATAAACTAGAGATCCATTTATCCAGTAAGCTTATTGAAAAACAGTGTGTCATTAGTCAACGGTAGTCAGCCATATTGGCATTCAGTTATGTGGTCCAAGTAAACCAAGGTAGAAAAGCTTCGAGATCATTTCACCATAACCAAGTAGAGCTCTGATATTCTATTTGAAAAGCCGTTTCATCAAACCACCCCAAATTTGAGAAATTTCATGGCATTGTAAACAAGTAAGAAAATACATTGATAGTATCAACTAGGCGTTCCTAGAAAGGTAACAATCTGAGTCGAGGAAAACTGGATTCTAGTCTTCTTACATTAACCTTGTCTGTCATAGAGCAGATTTCGTATGACTGTGAAAAAGTCGCGGCACGAACACGGCGCGGACACGGTCAAGGCGCGGCAAGGAACTTTGGACTTCTAGAAAACATCACGGTCGCGGCAAGGCACGCTTACGGCAAGGACCGTGCCGCGACTTTTTCACAGTCATACGAAATCTGCTCTATGCACAAATAAGGCCATACACACTAATAAAGGTTTTGCTCCAGGGGCAGGCTCCCGGGTCATTTTGCACAACAAGTACAAACGAGAGAGCATGCTGCGGGAGCTTGCTGCATGGTGTGATCATGCTCGCTGATATTTAACTAGTTTAAAATCAGGGAGTGTGAGCTGGTCGAGCCGGAGGCAAAATTCTGCTCCCGCCACAACCTTTTTTACATGAAATCTTTGGTACATACGAAGGAACAACGACCCTGGAGCCTGCTCCTGGAGCAAAACCCTTAGTGTGTATAGGCCTTTAGTATAAAATGTGGATTATAATGAGGAAAAAAAAAAAAAAGCGCCCAAAATAATTACCATCTCATTTCAGATTTGAATAAGCACTTTTAAACGCGTTAATCGCAAGGCATTATGGGTCAAGGCATAAGGTTACTATATGTAAAGCCTGCCTACAGGCTGAGTGCATTAGGAAGATGAAACATTATCTTTCTTCAGTGCCCCCTTGTTCCTCTGATGGCAGTTACATTCTTGTTCCTCTGATGAAGAATGTCGGCAGACTTGAAGATTTATATGTAGACATTGCTGAACCCTTGGGGGAGGGGTCACATCTCACTCGAAGGAACAAAGAAATTTTCCGTGGAAATGCGGGATTCCTTACTGGAACTACCGAACTGGACTTTGAACGAGCATTTGCATATAGGACAGTTATCTTGCCATTCGACTTATCTCGAGCAAACAATTTTCTTGGAGTTACATTCATACTATGATCTTTTAAACCGCATTGTAATTTTTATCATGTTTACCCCAAACTTATCGCAGGTGCATTGGAAATGTAAGTGAAATGTCAAAATTTTTGACAGTATTTACCTTAAATCTGATTGGCTAAGATTGACCTTTACTCGCTGCCACGCAATCAAACATAAGTGGGGCGTGTATTTTTTAAACAATAGCGTTCGTGCAGGCTCTCCCCTCCTCCTCCCGACGCCCCGGAGATCCTGTAGGCAGGCTACCATATCAAGGCCATAAGTAAGTTAATATTTGTGCACGGTTTCAAATTCCATGCACTAGTCAGTTCAGAAAGCCCCACCCTGTCCTGGTGCTCCTTCGCCCCTCGATCGAGGCACTGTTGGATTTTAACCTATCCTCCACATAGATTTACTAACAATGTTGTGCACTAGATAATTGAAACCCCCGGCCCCCGGAACAGGGTGGGGAATTAACGCGGCGAGACCGGGGATTTAACGCGCATTTAACAGTGTGAATGCGCAGGAATACGGGGAATTTAACACTCACTGCAGCAGGTTTAACAAATTTAATAGCAACAACTTCAACAATTTTACCAGTAAATCTTTCTCCAGGGGCCGGAGCAAAGTTCCAAATTTAACACTACGTGAAAGTTAAATTTCCCGCCTTGTCCCGGGGATCGAAGGGTGGGGGTTTCAATGGACTCACTGCATTATGCGGCCCCTTTTTAAGAAGAGAGCTTTAACTGAAGTGTTTAAAGGGGGAAACGTATTGTTTCTGCCAATATGGCCGACGCGTGATTTGCCGGGTCATTGTTTTCCCGTTATCCCCAAAACCTTATGATTCCCTTATCGTTCTACCCCACTTAAGCCATAAATAATGACCGGTCTCTAAGCTTCGCAACGGAAAGTTAATTTGTGAGTCATCTTGCACGTAATAAGCTTACTCTTTCAAGTAAGGCGTTATACACCTATTTAATTTAAAAACAGTTGTCACAGCCAAAAGCACCAAGTGACAAGTCGAAACCGAAAGCAAACTCTTGGTATGGCATTAGCTGAGTTTTCGGGCACACATTTGAATTTCCAGCATGCCATATATTGTATCTATTACTTAATTGACCGCGCGTTTCAGAATGGATAAATTACTGGAAAAACCACTCGAAGACTTTGCGGTCCCGGCTTGTTGCTTTTGGCTATACAGACAGCCGTCAGTGACCCCGGCACTTGCAGTCTTGGAGCTGGAACGATAAACAGCTCTTAGAAATGTAAACCTAAAACATTTCCTATTCCACAGCCATGAATACTGGACATTCTATTATTCATTATAATGATCGAGTGATTCATTTATTCAAATTCACACAACTTTATACACCTTATTCCAAAAGTTAATGATAAGGAATACCATTTTGAGCTCACGTACTGAAGTCATAATAGCCAGCAACTGAAAGAGTATGTCAAGATTAGTAACTAAACACAGTTTCAGTGTCCTAGCATGAATACCTACAGTGATTTAAGATTAGAAAGATTTGTATGAGAAACCAACCAGAACGGCCCGTGATGCTTTGTTTTCATGTTCTGTCGCATTTCTAAAGCTTAATACTTGTTATATCTGGCCTTCATTTTTGAATCTGTGCAAATTCCTTACGACATTTACTAATTCACTTAAGGTTTTTCATTATGTGGTGACAAAATATTCCTCGATTCACTAAGCATTTGAATTATGTGAATTAGAAGTGGCACAGGGCTCAGAGGAAATTCGTTTCGAAACTTTGCTCGCGCTATGTGTTGGCGAATTCGGCTGTACAAAATGATAGAAATGCACTACAAATAAAATTTTGACAATTGTCAAAATAATATCTGTTTAGAGCTGTTAGGAGTTTTCAGTAAATTTGTATTGCGTACATTCAATGACCGTTATCAGCTCGCGCTACCAGAGAGCAAACGGTTGGAGAAGCGAAATAACGTAATTCGCGCACGCGCACTAGCGTTTTTCCTCTGAGTTCTGTGGCAGTGGTGCAATTTTTGGAATAAAATATACACGACCTTCTTATTGTCTGTCGTTGTTTGATTCCCCAACCTTGGCAGGGTCCTCTCTAACTCCTCTGAGCCTCCTCTCTCCAAGTACCGGCCATTATTTATGGCCTGGGGGGGAGGGGTCGGAGTCGGAGGATCATTTGGAGAGAGAGGGGGTGTTCACAAGGTTTTGCAACGAGCGTGTCTCGCGAGCGTGAGGGGGTCAGTAAACAACGACAGACAGCAAGGAGGGATCACATACATTTGTTAATAAATTTGCTCGATAGTGCCTTAGGGAAGGATCAGATAAATTTTTAGGACGTCACATTAAATCCCCCGTACCCCCCCCCCCCCCCTCCCCACGCCCACACAAGCTATAAATAATGACCTGTCACTTATTAGTCATTCATTTAGTGATTATTTTCGTTAACCATCAGCGTTAAAAAACTAGACGACCAGCTGCTTAGGAAGGCGTAATACACCACACTGCACCCAAGATCGAGCTGCTGGCATCTTCGCAACGATTTCCCATGAATTGCTTTCCGAATCAAAACACTCAACCGAGTCTAGGCGGCCTGAATTATTGCATCCTCCAAATAGGAACAACTTGTTGCCCCAGCGACTCATTCCCGCAGCTTGTCGAGCTACAGACAGACTGGGAATAGCTGTCCACTGGTCTGTGCGTACGTCGTACACTTCCCCACTTGACAGACAACTCCCATTCTTAACCTGCCCGCCAACAATGTAAATCTTCATGTTCAATGCGGCAGCTGACGCGTAGTAGCGAGCTGTTTGCATTGGCGATGACTCACTCCAATTCTTAGTTCTTGGATCGTATCTTTCTGCAGTGTTAAGAAACTCTCCTTTGGCGTTTATACCACTTAAGGCATATATGAAGCCACCAAGAACCACTGCGCAAAGACCCGCTCGACAAGAGTTCATTGAGGTCTCGTAATACCATTTATTTATGCTGGGATCATAACGCATAACGTTATTAGTTGCACCTATGTGCTGTGTTCTTCCGCCAACAATAAATATTTGTTCATTGCAAGTGACCGCATTGAGAGCACACCTAGGCTGAGGGAGGTTCGTTATCAGCGACCAAGTGTTCGTACAGACGTTAAACTGTTCTACTATTTGGCTGTTCTCAGACTGATTAGTACCAAAAGCAAAGAGAACATTGTCACAAACTGTCACTGAATGTTCGTCCCGTGCAATGCTCGACTCCGTCAGCACCGACCATTTATTTTCGTCTGGCAAAAAACAAACAACATCGCGACTTCTATTTCCGCCACACAGTACTATCGCATTCACGTGTTTTTCTAAGACTTTTCTTGGTTTTTGTAGCCCTTCAAACTCATAGACTGCAAACGATTTCATTGCTCTGAGAAGAAGCTTGGTACACTTAAAACTCTTACTCACCAGCTCTTCCTTCTCGACCGTTTCAGTCAAGTAGTGTTTTGAAATCGATACCAAGCGGATTTTGGCGAACAAATCTTCAAAACATTCTTTCCGCACATCTAAATCGTAACTAACCCAAGAAATCACAGCTTCGTACACTTGTTCCTCTCTGCTTACCACCAAGTCATCTCGAGAAATCAGTTCTGAAAGAACTTTATAATCAACAATTTTAAATCCCTCAGACTCACTTGCTGCAGCGAAGTTATTGACAATAAAAGTTGTAGCAGTTCCTTTTAGTTGGTCGCAGTTATATTTCTCGGCGAAGTCCCGGAGTTCAAAACAGTTGCCAGGACAGATAATAGACTCAAGAAATTCGCAACCAATCGTCTTTAATGTCTGGACTAACAAGAAGTCTGCAGCTGATACAAGACTGCGAGCATTAGTTTCGTTGATCTCGACATGACCAGTGTACATGTATTTTAACAGTGGATCCACAGCTTCTGCATCCAGAAAATCTAGATCTAGTTCTGTTGCTTCTCTTTCTTTCATATCGCTAGTAAAAACTCCACGAAAATACGGGCTGCTCGCTGTCAAGACGCATCTGTGAGCCTGGAATTCTTGGTCATTTACCTTCAGTGTAACGTCACAAAGGAGGCTGTTTTGGCGAAGATCCTCGAGCGAAGCTAATAAAGACTCTTTGTAGTTGTCTTTAGAAGCCGAGGGATTCGTTTCTTGCTTCAAACCTGTGGCCATCATTCTCGTGTAGTAGTCTTTTCTCTATTATAAAACAGATCTGTACAATAAACTCACCCCAACTGAGAAAAGCAACGAGAAAAAGGAAGATGAAGTTGAACTTAAAGTATATTTTAAAGAGTAAGGATATTTGCATAGGATGATGTATTTGTTGTATGTAATATGCAAATTTTGCTGACGTACTTATTGTGATTGCATAGGCCACAGGTAGCCCAAGCCCTGATTAGGAATCTCGTGGGGGAAGCAAAGAGGATGGTAGATTGGGTTTGATAGCTCATCCAACCAATCTTGTTTTTTGGCTCGCCTACAAAATTGAATCAGTAACTATATATTCGGATACTGTTATGTCTCCAAATTAGTGTACGTGGTGCGTGGGGAGATTTCTTTAGCATGTAATTAAATAGGAGGAAGTTTTCAATTTCATTCGAATTGTGTATCCTGGAATTCTGGATTTTTCTTTCATTTTTATTGATTCATTTGGGACCATACATCCAGACATCGATTGCTGAAGCGTCGTATGGCAGGGCGAAACCATTTACGGGTC
>JAAAQI020143736.1:0-11664 GCA_011800005.2 Stichodactyla mertensii
ATTGAGAACGACGCAATACAATAGAATACAATACAATGCTATGCATAAATTTGTCAGAGTATTGGACAAGTATGAGAGGTTTGTAGTTTTGTTTGTCCAATCCTCCATATTCCTTTGGGGAAAACTTTACGCTCTCATTGGTGGAGCTGGTGTTGGAGGGATCAGTCTATAAACCCATGAAATAGTTAGTAGTCTAATAGAGGTTAGTAGACACTAATTCCATTGCTTCTTTTGTTGGGATTTGACTATTAGTCATGGACTTTTAGATTTTGTTTCGTGAGTTTATTGCAATCACTCTACATGATAGTATTTATTTGCTGGTTTCTTATTCAAGTCATTAAGGGGGGGGGGCTTTGCATAGCTTGTTATCCTTCGCTGCACATGAAAACTATTCTGTTCATGCAAAATGCCTCTCAAATTCACTGTAGATGGGGCAAAACAAAATATTTTATCAATCATAGGAAAGCAGCAGCATACAGGAGAACCAGTAATGAAGATAAGTGCATTGGCAAGTAGTATATTTCTGGTATTTGTTTCACAAGAGATGTCCTTACTTGAATTAGACTTGGGTTCCCTGTGGTTTGGTATTGTTCCATCCAGATTGCTGTAAAAAACAATTTACATTACTGTGTTCTTTCATTAAAACTTCTTATTTAGATATTAGTTTAGTTTGATTTTAATTAAATACTCAATTCATTTCTACTAAATTGACAAGATCCCGCGGATGATAATGGCCACAAATAGCATGATTGGGTTACCTGTGGGCAACGCGTCGCCCTTGACAACGCTACATTTTCCTTTGTCAAATCCAAACTACAAAGAATGACAAAGAAAATGCATTTTCGGCAATGAATTTGGGAGTATATACCTTTTCAATAGGAATGGTAGTTTAAGGACCGTCATAAGAGAAAGGGGATAAAAAACGGAGGGGAGGGGGGGTGGAATTCAACTGAGCATTGAGTGGGTATTCCCAGGGGTCTGTGATTGGTCAATATTGGCGGGTTCATGTAAATTAGAAAATCGGCGCGCCAAATCGAGTCTCATTCATTCGGAAGGTGTCAGGCATCGAGCTAACTAGGTTATTTTATCACGCTACAAAAAGTTTTATTTTGAAAAGATTTTAAGCGTGATAAAAGTTTCCCAGGTTGTTAACCTAGTTTGGTGTCTTTCACTGGAGTCTTGCAGGATAAATGGCCAGTCGGAGGTGAGTGACGAGAGCGAAGAACTTGATGGTTTTGTTGTTTGAAGGGGTTCGGGCCGGGCTTCGTCCATGCTTCGTTGAGGTTGCTAAAATCAACTTAAAATAATAACTATATCATTCTCGAATGCTGTGTTCGGAGCTGGGTTTTAAGTCTGTTGTTATTATTCTTTGCTGTTAGCGAGAAAGTTTTGAATCGTCTTCAAAGCGCCGAAGAAAATATCCCGAACAAGAAGAGAAAGGTACGGATTACTCTCAACAGCTTTCAACTCGTCTCACGTCTCTCTTTCTACTTATAACGCTGGTTCTTACTTTATTATCCAGAGTAAAGACTCTGTAACCTCTAAAGCAACTTCGAAACGATCAAAAACGTCTACAAGAAGCAAGGTAAAGTATATTTTATAAGTTCTTTGTTTCCTTTCATTGAGGGTTTTCGCGCCATATACTCCCGCCATTTTGATGCTGACCTGCTGTTTTGCTCCATCCAAAATTGCCTTTTTGCCTATTGAAAAATTCCATGAATTTTTCCACTTAATTCCTTCTAAGTTTAATTCCTTGGTAGTTCTACTACTTATTTATCTATGTCTAAGTTTAGAATTGCTCAAGAATGAATATATTCGAAGTACAAAACCAATCTTCTGTATTGACATAAGGAAAAGTTTAGAAGGTTCTCAAGTTTATTCCTTTATGATCCATATTTTCCTCTTTAAGAAAATTTTCTTGCTTTATAGAAGTCTAAGAATTCAATTGCCTTAAGGAATGGCTTTCACATTGTCTCTTGAATTTTTAAAAATATTTTTACGAATTTTATAGCATGTTAAAGATTATAGAGGCACTGCCCTTAGCAATCGAGTGCTCCTTTGGAATTTAAGGTTATTTTGGCTCAAGTTATTTCAGAAAATTAGGAAGATTATTTAAAAGGAATACAAAATCTCAAGTGAACATAATATGCTTTTACCTTGAATCCTAAGACAATAAAGCTATCTCGTTTAATTCATAAAATATTGTTTTGTTTTAGAAAGGGATGAAAGAAAAATCTTAAATTGCCAATTATAAAGAATATTTGCTCCTGGAATTATTTTTTATTCTTCTCAAAACTAAATTAAATGATTAAAATATTTGCTGAATAAAAAAACTATGGTTAGAGTTTATTTTATAAATGGAACATTCTTTGGGTGCACTGTTACAAGTTAAAGTATAAGTTTGCAATATGCATTGACCTCAATTTATTGTCAGAGTCCAATATTTTAAGTCTTAAGGATTGATCTGAAGAAATATGGATACAGGATTTTTAGATCTCAACAGCAATGAAAACTTGAAAAAATCTCCTGCATTGCTTCAGCATTTTGTTTACATAGGAAATGTACAGTATAATGGTACTGAAATGGTTTCCACTAAGAACCAATCAGGAATAGATCGTGTCTTTCATACAATTAAAATGCTTGGTTATGACACATTTACAAGAGCTTTGTACAAAATTGTTTGATGGAAGTAATATGCCCTTTGCAACAAATTATCATGTGACTAACTGGAACAATTGGTCAATTAATCAATCAATTTAATTCAATTCATTTAATTCAATTCAATATAATAACCCACTTTCGATATATGGTTGACTGATCACACACAAGATTGGAGTCGAGGCTCTGGGGAAACAAAAGAATAATTACAGCAGCTATGACACCTAACAATGAATCTTTGCAGGGTTACTAAAGTTGAGGTGCTCTTTCTAGTGCTGGTATTTGTTTCTAATTTTAAATTATTTGAAATTTCGGCTGCCATTTTGGTAAAAGGTCTATTCCCATCCTTTGGGAATTTCAATTTCAAAGTTTGAATATTGTCTGTACTATACATATTGTTCTACATTTGTTTATTTGTTTTGTTGTATTTCAGACTATAGCTGGTGCAATGACAGAAACTCTCTGTAAAACAGTAGGAAGCATAAGTTCCTTCAGCAAGATTGAAAAGGGAATTTCAAGCAATGATAGGATTTTAAAGGACAGGACACTTGCTATTAATGCTCAAAAAAATGTGCATAATTGTGATAAACAAACCTCTAGTTATACATTTTCAAATTTCTTTGTGCCTGTGGTTCGAAAATTAACTCCACTGCCTGAGCTAAACTGGGCAGACTCAACAGATCTTTGGAACTTTATGTTAGAAAAAGACAAGAAGTATGGACGGGATCCCCTTTACTTTCGAATGCATAAATATTTACAACCAAGAATGAGAAGTATTTTGCTAGACTGGTTAATTGAGGTAAGTCAGAGTTTAAAACTAGAAGTTACTAGATATCTAATGGTGTGATCATATGAGAAAAAAACTTGTCATAACCCAGTTCACAAAAATCTATTGACTTGAGTTCCCTCCACATTTTAATAGACGCTTAAAATAATTTTTTTTTTATAAAACTTATGGTAACTAAGACTACTCTACTTTTTGATGCCTTCAGGTATCATTCTCAAGAGTGTTTATACAAAAAATGAATTTGTAAAATATGGCAGAAAATGTGTAATGACTTTTTTTAGATTAGTTTTGCAACAGATACAAGAAAAAGTTGAAGGCCCAGAATCTAAGGAAAGAATTGATATTTCCTTTGCTGCAAGTCTCTAGAAATGCAATAGAAAACATTAATTTTAATGTGGCATTGGGGCATGTTTCTTTTTACATGATCATGATTCAAATAAAGATCTTACTAATAGCTAAAAGCTAGTTTTTATCCTGTGATATCTTATGATTAATTTCTTAGTGATTTCTTGTTTCTTTACGCAGGTATGTGAGGTTTACAGACTACACCGAGAGACATTCTATTTAGCTATGGACTTCATAGATAGGTATCTATCTGTCAAACATGACATTCCAAAGCAAAGACTACAGTTGATAGGCACAACAGCTCTTTTCATTGCTTCGAAAATGGAGGTATGTAAATCAATTCTGAGCAGTAACATTCAGAGGGTGACACAGTGGTAAGAACACTTGCTGCTGTGGTTCTAAGGTCAATACTCAGACTTGCTATCCTGTGCTTTGAGGATTTTTCTCCTGGTTCTGTGGTTTTCCTACCTCTGCAAAATCAATTTTCTCAGTTCTAATTGGGTGATTCAAGGTGCAGTAATATGAGCAACAAATCCTGCAACATTGTTGCTTTGCAAGATTCAGAGCAATGTTGATCATATTACCAACAGAAATCAACATTGCAAGTTTGGGCTTCTTTCAAAAAGTAGCTCTTTCTACTTCATGGAGCAAAATTTTGTGTGACAAATTGCACATTTTGTTGCTAGTTGTATTACTGCTACTTCAGTGGGTGAAGAACCACAGCCAAATCTGTTGTTGTTGTCATCATTATTCAAATTTGGATTGTGGTATTTGTAGAGTTTAAAAAATTGCTAGGATATTCTAGAAAATGTGTTTTATTTCATAACCAAATTACCATTTAATCAACAGGAAATCTACCCACCTAAATTATCAGAATTTGCCTATGTTACTGATGGTGCATGTATAGAATCTGAAATCCTACAACAGGAGCTTATCATGCTGAAGGACCTCAAATGGAACCTTTGCCCAGTTACTTGTAATACTTGGCTCAACATATATCTTCAGCTCTACTGGTTAAGAGCATTTAAAAGTGATCCAAAGATGATTCCTAGCAAGTTTAATTTTATTTATCCAGAATATTCTCAGCAGGACTTTCTGAGAGTTGTTCAGGTAAGGGATCAGTGACCATGGTCATTACAGCAGACTTTAAATGTTGATATTAAAGGGTGTTTTTCATTAAAATAGCTTTATACCATCTGGAAAAACTCTTAAAAATGAATCAGTAGCTTTGGAAAGTTTGTTGGACTGTTTGTATAAGAGTAGGGATTATCTCCTGGTTTGACAGTCTGGTCTCAGAGGCATGTAATAACAATCCAAGAAAGTCCTCCAAAAACATACCAGTATGTAAAAGTGACATGTACTGTTGTCAGTTCATGTTATTCCCTCCAATGAGGGGAGACCATCTATTTATTTTATGGTTCTGTATTTGGATCATGGAATGAATTCAAAGGTTCATTAGATGAAGAGCTTATTTAGTGTTACATATTGTACCCCTTGTCAATTAAAGGATTTTTCTCAGTAGTCTTAAAAATTTTTAATTCTTATTTCAGTTATTAGATCTGTGCTGCTTGGATATGGGCAGTCTTCAGTTTTCATACAGTATACTTGCTTCGTCTGCACTGTATCATATGATTCCTGTGCACATTGAAGAAATTACAGGTACCGTACTAGTTCATGATACTACAGATGCTTTTAGAATAACATGGCTAGGACAATGTACTAGGATTTTGATTCTCTTGGGAGTTTAAAAACTTTATATTTAGAGAAGTGATCTTCGTTGCAGTCCAGGGGGACTCCTGGTATATTAGGGTAGGGATGTTCATCGGAAATTTTGAAAATGACCTGTAAAAGGTACCCGATTCTTATCCAGGTGGGCATGGCAATCCAAGTTTTTTTACCCCTAAAAGGTACCAAGTCAAAAATTACTAAATTGAAATTTTTCGGCCTTTTAATAATATTAAAGATGAAAACTTTGAATGCCTTCTACTTGTGAAAAGTTTTTGAGAACGTCATAAATCTTTAACCTAAAACATTAACAAATGTATGATGCACATATTTACATTAAACTAAAACCCTAAAAGGTACCAACTTGTCTCTGGAAGTCCAGTAAAATTTGAAAGACCCTAAAAGGTACCAGATCTCTGATTTTCACCCTTAAACGGTACTACAAGCATTCCTACCATCTAATATATGGGAGTCCCCCCCCCACTGGGGTTGAAGTATTTCAGAGGGAGAGAAACTTTTTAGGAGTTGTGTAAAAGGATTTTACTTCTTTCCCTTGCCGTTAACCCTCATAGTGATTCTTTCTTAGGTCACAAATGGGAAGAACTTTTCCCTTGCATTCAGTGGATGAGTGTCTTCTCAGCTGTCATCAGAGATGCAGAAACTCCAGATCTCAAGACCTTTGAACATGTAAGAAGGAATTTTCAGAAAATTCTTCAAAATATATATTTGTTTCTAAAGTTTTTAAAAGATGTTTGCTGAATTGGACTTAAGTGGTGAACACTCAGTCCAGGGGCTGCTTATTGCAAATACTAATTACAGGGTTCATGCTACTCCTTGAAATCCTTGAAAAGCCCTGGAATTCAAAATTCATTTTCAAGTGCACTTGAAAAGCCCTTGAAAATAGCAAAGTTGCTGGATACTCCTGGAATTCTCCTTGAAATTGCTACAGTTCAAGTTGTCATTACTAATCTTGCTCCAAGAACAGCAAGTTTCGTAGCTTGTATGCCATTTTCCATCATCTAAAGTCAATGTTATCGAGCTTCAAAACTTTTTTACAGTCAAACTAGCTGAAGCGTACCCCCTGGACTGGATTAATAAATTTATTATTCAAATATTGAGCCATTCATTGTCAGGAATGCATTCCGTTTGAAAATATTATTCAGCGGAACATGCAAAAGTATGACCACTTTCAATGTATTCGTACATGTATTATAACAGATCAATCCCCCCTCCTGAACATGCAGTTGTTTGATTGAGATGTTTCTCTGGCTTGTTTGTAATATTTGTGAACATGTAAAGCATAGAAACAAGTTATTATGGGGAATCTAAAATGCAAATGTATTACTCACTCACTCACTCACTCACTCACTCACTCTGTGAGCAGATTGATACTTAAATGATTTAATATTGAAATCTTAATTCATCTGCTTATAAAACCTACACCAAAATTTGCTTTTGGATTTTGTACAAATACAAAAGCTGGTTGAATCTTCTCAATTAAATCAGACAAGAATATATTTATACTAGGAATAGCAAACATTGTATTATTGTATTATTCTGCAGCAGTAGCATGCAAAGCTTATTGCAAGCAAAGGTTTATACAACAGTTCCCATATTATACTGGGCCTTCACAGCATAGCTCTAATGACTGCATTTTGTTTTCTACAAGGTAAAATCAGAGGATTCTCATAACATACAGACACATATAAATAACTTAACATTGCTGGTAAGTATTCAGTTTAGTTAAAGAAGTCCAGAATTTACACCTATTTCAAAAAGGTTGCTGGTTGGCGATCTGAAATCTGAGCCAGACAATTCGCAAGCACAGGTGGTGCCATATTTAGCTCTTTACTGATTGCAAACTACTAAAAGTTAATATGAAAACAAAACTTAATTTAAAAAATGAATTCACAGCTTGTGCTCAATTCCTCTTGGCCTTAGATTTCAGGTCTCCAACTGACAACCTTTTTTTGAAATAGGTGAATAGTTTTGCCAGTCATGTTTATAGGTTTTACCCATGAAATTGGTTTAATAATTGTGATTAGAGTGCACACACTTAATCCATAAAACATAAATATTAATATTTATTACTAAATGTGAACTTTAGCATAACTTAGTAGTATTTAGTATTTTTGACAGATTAGACTAGCATTAAATATAAGCTAACTGTGCTGCTTTATTGACAAGATTTGAATAAAGAAAACAAAAACTCGGAGATTTGTTGCTCATGAGTAATGTGTGTAGTGCATTTAATTGTGTCCCAGTCTGATTTATTCGATATTAATGTTGATAGAGAAATTTGAATAAAAAGTTCCGAGTCCATTGCAGATTGTCTATTTGTATGTAAAATAATAGTGATTTTCCTTCGACTATGAAAGAATAGGCAAACTAATAGTTAGTAGTAGACTCTAAACCTATTGTTTTCTTTTGTTCTTTATCAACTAGCACAAACTATATAGTCATTTTTCTTTCAAGGTCGAAGGAAAATCACTCTACTAAAGATATTTAATTTTCAAATTCTTATCACTAAAAATTTCAAAACAATACAACAACTTTTCAAAGACATGTTTCGGCATGACTTATGCCATCATCAGTTTAATGGTTTGATTGTAATTCTGAGGTATATATAAGTTAAATGTGAATACTAATTACAATGACGTAATATGATTGATATAAAAAGCGAATTAACAAGAGGAAACTGAGGGCAAGGTGATATGATTATAAACAAATTCTTATCCTTGTTACTATTATAAAATTAACCCCAAAATGTTATCCACATTTTATTCTCCACCTGTATCTATTCCTGCTGTTTCCAACACCTACGAAACTGATTTTATGGTAGTGGTTGACATGGTGATATAGGGAGGTGGGGAGCTTGGTAGGAAAAGTGGTTGTCATAGCAACAATAGAACCACAGCAACGGAAATAATTACCATAGGGAAATTGTTGTTGCTATAGACAAGTTATGTTTCTAATTATTGTCATAACTAAATGCTAAATAGAGAATATTACATGGGCACACGGAGATATGGAATTTATCTTCAAGTGTTCAATTTGATATCTCACAAGTGAGCACAGCGAATGAATGAGATATCAAATTTAAACACTCAAAGATCAATTCCAAGTGTCAATGTATTTTTCTGTTTATTATATAAACTATAGTGTTTTCAAGGACTTGTACCACTGAATACTAAAAATTTGATTGGTTGATATTTTCACATGTGAAAAATATCGTATTTTTACGTGTGCTGAGATACGACATAAAAATATATTTATCCTTTCAGGACAGAGCACAAGCCAGGCAGTGTCCCTCTGACATCAGTTCAAGCCGTTCAGAAAGTCCTCCAATTATTGTTCAAAATTTTACTCCATTGACGCCTCCAAGCAGTACGAAAAAAACTCAGCCCATATGATTTGCCCAGATAATGAATTCAACAATTCTAACCATTGGAAAGTTTGTATTGTTTCTAAAACGTTTTTAAGAATGTTTCCTGAATATTTTTATACAGTTGAATACAATTTTTGTTATGATTTTTGAATGTTAATTATAGATTTTAAATAAATGAGAGTGGAACTTTCTATTGTAAGAGGACTTAAAATTGGAAAATTGCTTTATTTGATGAATGAATAGTTGATTTCTTTTCAATAGACCTTTCCTGAATTTGCTTGGATGATCACAAAACAATGGTTCCAAGTCGAGACTGAACTTGATTCTGTTTATCAAAGCCAACCTCGACTTGAAACTAGTGTTTCATGATCATCCCAGTGAATCCGGGAAAGGTCTATATGATGACATTACATGTACTAATGCAAAAGTAGAAGTAAGTAGGAACAAGCAATGAAACATGGAGTCTTATCAAGTCAGGTTTCTCATTCTTGCTTGGATTTGCACGGTCTAAATGAGTCAAAAAAACTTGCAAGCAAAATAGAGCTCTTTCAAATTTATTGTAAATGAATGCAAGTCATCACAAGTTGCATTTACTTTTGGTTTTTTTTAGAATAAACTCTTAGGTATGTGCTGGAGCTCTTAAGGTACTGTAAACTTGTGTAGAACAGAAAGCTTGGGACTGATGACCAATGAATGACTTTGAAGACTATATGCATACAAATGCTTTACATTAAAGCTTGAATTCTTGGACCCACATTTGATTTGGGCTTGAGTATGTAACCCTGTTTGACAGATATCTCTTATTCTTGCTGTGTGTGTGTGTGTGATGATTTTACCCTCAAAAGGTCACTTAGACATTAATTTAAACATCTCAAGGAATATTCCTTCCCTCTTAATTGTTTAGGATTGTAATACTTTAAATACTTTTATAAAATTTTGATATTGCTATTCAGGTGTGCTATTAAGGATCATAAAATTGTACAAAATGTTGCCACTCTATGCTATGTTTTTTCTTGTCTACTTTGAGATACATGGAGTGGTAACTTTTGCAACATGCATTGCATGACTTTGACCTGCATTTGTGCCTTTTTCTGGAAAATAAACTGTCCATGAATATCTTTCACAAGGTGAAAAGCAATTTGTTTCAGAAATCAACAAACTATAACAATTTATTCTGTTATTTTAGTGATTTAGTATATTTTTTATGAAATTTATTAAAGTATCCATGTTTTTCATTATCCTACATTTTCTCTGGTGGCAGTTTACCACAGGGTTGGGCAGACATTCAGTGATCATATCTGTCCTGTGATTGCTCATGCTCCCTGATATTAAACTGGTTGAATATCAGCGAGCATGACCACACCATGCAACAAGCTCCTGCAGCATGCTCTCTCGTGTGTACTAGTTGTGGAAAATAACCCTGGAGCCTGCCCCTGGAGGAAAACCCTTAGTGTGTATGGACCTTAAAATCAATCCTGGTTATTTGATTACAGGTCGTTGTCTGGTGAACCAGCCAGTCATTATCACACTTGACTACTAGGATAGTGTATACACCTATTTCAAAAATCCTTGTCGCAGCCGAAGCAACAGTCAACACTCCAAGGCTGCAAAGGATTTTGGTAATTTTCTCATAAATCCTGTTTGCAGTACTAGTATTTTCCAAAATGTTAGGTTTAACACCTGAACTACCACTGCAGCTTGCCAGAAATATATATCAGAAACACATGCAACCAATATACTCTAGATGAATTAATTTCGAGAAAATTTACCGAAATCCTTTGCAGTCTTGGAGTGTTGACTGTTTCCTTCAGCTGTGACAACGATTTTTGAAATAGGTATATACCAAATTGAAAAAACATTGTCAGGTTCAAAAAGGTTGAATCATCGAAGGTAAGACCGAAAGGGGTAATGGGTAAGCACTCGATAAGGCCCATATTTACTATTACATGCATAGAATATTGTTGCAACTCTTAAGCATTGCTTTGAATTGTCGAAGAAAGCAATTTTCAAGAATTATAGCAATGCACAATGCATATTATGGGCCTTACGAACTATTTACCCAGACTCCTCCTCGGTCTTACCTTCAATGATTTAACCTTTTGAACTTGACAACGTTTTTTCAATTTGGTGTATATCCACAAAAGCATGATTAGGCTGCATAGCCAGGCTTTCCTTTCCCTCCACCCCACCCGACCCTCCTTTCCTTGCCCAAATCCTCTCCCATCAAGAGCCTGGCTACGCAGGCTAAAGTATCAGCAGCATCTCACTTCTTGTAAGAAGATGCATAAAACATTACATGAATAATTTCAACAAGTCATGCTGCTTTCTTACAACCCATAAAGCATTTCCTTTTGGTTCATTTGTGTCTGAAATTTGAGTAGCACTTTGCATGAAACACAACAGCGAAGGATAAGCTATCATATTTATAAAAAGTGTCCCAATGGAGCCAAGAATAAGTAACAAGTGAATGAAAAAAAAATCAGTTTTCTGCTTTTATTAATGAAAATTTTCATAAAAAAGTTTAGTGATGTAGGTAATAGAGGGAAAAACTTAAACTTCATAATACAAAATTAAGAAGGGGCGGGCTTTCATAATTAGAGTGATTTTCACCGGACTGTGAAATAAAAACTACTAGTTAGTGTGTAACAGATGCCAACAAAAGAAAACAATGGAATTAGGGTCCACAATAGAGTGATTTTCCTTCGACCATGAAAGAAAAATGACTATATAGTTTGTACTAGTTGATAAAGAACAAAAGAAA